>JAQZBX010112014.1:0-10233 GCA_029593785.1 Cabassous unicinctus
GGTATGCATAAGTATTACCTCTGGGATGACCTCCCGACTCTCTTTGAAGTCTCTTACCACACGGATGAGGAATGGTTGTGTGGGATGTTGTTGGAAGTGTGGGCGGTGGGGAACATGGGAATCCCTGTAATTTCTGAGTAATATTTAGGTAATCTAGGCACCTTTAAAAAATATATATATATATATATAACAAATAACGTTTATGTAAACAAATGCACATATATGCATATGTATTTATATATCATTTTACCAAAAAAAATAAAAATAAAAATAAAGGCAATGTCATCCTGACTTATACAGGCCATGATGGTGGAGGTTGAAATTTATCTTCTTACATTATTTATCTAGAATTTGGTTTTCACAAGTATTAACCAAAACAAACAAACAAAAACACAGACTGATTTCTGTTTCATTGTATTGTCTCCCTGTAGTCATTGTGGGGTTTTAAAAATTATTTTTTATGCAGATTGTCTATAATTTGCAGCCAGAAATGTCAATGTCCCAGAAGTTTTGGACATTTTTTTCTGTATTCTTAAGAGGAATATGCTGAGAACTTAGTATCTGTTTTATATTTCTACTTTTATAGATAATTATAAATAGCCAAGAAGTGATAGGTCAAGGATTTAAATCTGTTGATTCCAAAGCCCATGTAGCCTATTTTGTCCCTTCTGTGTTCCATTTTCTTTTCCATCTAGTTCTTGCCCTGCCCCATCATTTCTCATGATACCAATTATAATGCTGAATCACTGTCAAAGACAGGGACTCATATGAATGGATCATATGGAAACATTTGTCCTATTTTAGAAACAAATTAAAAGTTGGCTCAGTCGGTGGCATCTAACTCTCCAACTCAGAAGAGAGAAAATATTAACAGGTCAAGTTGGTCTCTGGTGTCCACGGGGACACTTGAGGAGAAGCCGATTAACATTGAGATGTGTGGAAATAGGATCGATAATTTTCAGTAACTGATGAGGTTTACCAGAAGTCAAGAAAGACTTTAACAGGAGGTTGTTCAGCTCTGAGCCCAAGACTGTCAAGCACTTGGCAGGTGATTGAGAAAGTCTAATTGTGGCTGATGATGAGTCATTTTACACTACTGTCACACCTCCTTTTGCCATTTTCCATTTTAGGAACAGTATAACTTGCTCAGGCAGAAATTATCTAATTTAAACACTGACTCTTACCTGTGTGAATCAAAATGACTCAGAAAGTGCAAATAAAATAACCCCAAGGAGTCGGTGATAGTTTCATTTTTCCCATAGCTTCTCTTCTCAGAATTAAGTCCTTTATTGTCCATGTAGAAAAGTAACATAAGTGCTAGAGAACTGAATTTGTGTGACAAGGGGACAATAAAAATCTTATAGGACAATAAATTGGACAATGCATTTTCTCTGAAATGAGGATAGAGAACAGACTATATAAAATTTGTGATCCAAGTTTTAATTATAGAAAAAGTAAGGTGCTGATTCTTTAAAAGGAGAGGGAATTCTTTAAATAAAAATAGAGGGCATATGTACAATATATGTATAAACAAATATAAATAAAATAGAGGATGTATAAGTATATGTATATATGTGTATGTAGGTGTTCTCACTATAAAATACGTTTATTTAAGTCCTCTTTGTTCAACTCCTATCCTCTGCCCATCCCTCATCCTCTAGCCTTGAACCACTTTCCAATGTCAATGGCTTTAATAATTCTTGATGAAATGAGTAAGACCAAAATTTTTTTTTCTGCTCTTTTGGAATAACCACAACTTAGACTCTAAAAAGAAGACTTATGAACTCACAAAAGCATGACATACTGTCCCATGAAGTGAGAAACAAGTAGTACCGAGTAGTTAGACAATTTGTGAGGCATTATTTATTCCAGCTTCCAACAAGTATTGGTGCTTACAGCGATAGCCCATGATTACCTAAAATGTCATAGCTTACGTTTCTTATTTTTGCACAGTACTTTTCAGTTTTGAAGATGCTTTGATACATATTATTTCATTTGACCCTCACAAGCACCTTGTGTGATAGCCAGGGTAGGAATCTTTATTTCCAGTTTATTGGTAAAGAATCAGAAATACAGAAGGCTCAAGAGATGGGCCCAATATTATATGATCCTACAAATCATATATGATCTGAAAGATGGGAAAAATATATAATACATGATCCAAAAATTTCTACCATAGAAGTATTAAGATTTTTGAAATTGTAAAGATATAAAGGGAATAGGTCAATCATCCAGGAAAGTTACATATGTGAAACATATAATTTTCACTGACTAATTAAGCATTACTATATTTTCAAAATATGTTGAAGTTCCTAAACATGTAGATTATTTTTCATTGATTCCTGTTAGATTTGCTGTTTCCTATTCTATGTTGGGGCCCCTTTCTTATCTCTATCTTGAATTGTGTCCTGGATTACCAACATAGTATAAGATTTCATTTTGTTTACTAATTTCAAAAGTAATACACGCTTATTGCTCATTACAGAAAATCTGAGAAATAGGCAAAGATAGATATTGAAAAAATAAAAATTATACATCTAGAGGATATCCACTCTTTACATTTTATATTTCCTTAGTTATTTTTTCTATAAAGATAATTTTTAAAAATGTAACTGAGGATTACTGTATATACAAAAGTGTGCATTGTTATTCTACTTTATATTCCATAATTATTTTCCTGTCATTAACATTTCTTTGAAATATTTTAAATTGCTGAATAATGTTTTACATAAAATTTATGTGCTGCCTAATTTATGTAGCTACACCCCTATCCTTGGACATTTAGGATATTTCCACTTTTTTGTTTTTATAAATAGTACCAGGATAAGCATTGTCCAAATTTTGATTATTTCTTTGGAATAGAGTCTTAAAAATGGTATGACTGGGTCAGAGGATGAGAGCATTGTCAGTCTATTGATATATATTACCAATTGCTTTCCAAAGAACTTATTACCAGCTACCTAAAATGTCGCATCATCCAATGTGGAATTCTTTGAGCAGAAATAGTGTTGAAAGGTGGATTAGCTTTCTATTGCCACTCTAACCAATTACTTAGTGGTTTAAACCACCACAAGGGTATTATCTTATGTTCTGGAGTTCAGACGTCCTAAAATCAAGGTGTTGGTAAGGCTGCATTCCTTCTGGAGAAATGTTTCCTTGCCTTTCCAGCAACTGAAGGCCACCTGCATTCCTTGGCTAGTGGTTCCTTCCTTCATCTTCAAAGCCAGCAGTATAGCATCTTCAAATCTCTTTCTTTCTGACCTCTGCTTCCATTAGCCCATCTCCTTCTTTGTCACTTGTCCTCCCACCTCCCTCTTATAAGGATCCTTGTCATTGCATTGGACTCATGTGGATAACCCAGGATACTCTCCCTATCTCAATGTCATTAATTCAAAGATATCTTCAAGGTCCCCTTTGCCATATAAGTTAACATTACATTCACAGATTCAGGGGATCAGGACATAAACATTTTTGGGGGGCCGTAACTCAGTCTTCCACAAAAGGTAAAACATAATTTGACTTTCTGTTCTAAGGTGCAGTTTACAGAACTGCTAATGAGTAGACTGAGCTCCATGTTCTGCCATCTCAGAAGTTTTCATTGAGACTTTTGTATGGTCATAGGAAGAAAGCATAAAGGAATATATTTATTGAGCAACTACTGAGGAAACTGAGGCTCTGTGAGGTCATAAAACTTCCCCAAAGTCAAATGGCTGGAGGTGGAAAGTCTGTCTGACCTCTAAGCTCTTTACCTTTTGTTGTTAATCTGTTTTTGGTTATATCATCTTTTATTAAAAGCTATCTCCATACCCACAAGACATAGCAAATTTCTGGCTTTAAAAAAGTTAGTTGCTCATTCTACAACATCATTACTGTCCTAGAAGTAGCTTGTGTTTATGTCAGCAATATTGGTACTGTGCAGAAACAATGATGGGAGGGGTCCAGGCCTACAGCTTCTCTGTGTCGGGGTCTCAGTGTACCATTGGTGGCTGCCAGGCTTAAAAATATTTTGGCCCATTGTCTTTATTCATCATATATCTTTCAAGATTTATATATACTTAAACTTTCAGAAGAAATATGTATTAGCTAGAAGAAGGCATATTTTGTGGGCTTTATATGTCAGAAACAACAGAGTACTTTATAAATAATTTTTGTGGCATTAGCTACCTCTGAGAAAATGTGGGTTCAGGTAAGTGTGCAAACTATGGAACATACTTTTAGAAAATTTTACAAAGGTCTGTATAAATTGCAGTGTGCCCTTTCATAAGGATAACCCACCCACTTCCATCACTCAGTGTCCTAAAGATGGAAATGAATAGCTGGCCATGACTTTGGTACGTATGCTTCTATATTCTGCTTGGAGGTAGTGAGAGAAGACTACAAAGGCTTTGGCTATGGAGTAGATAGTTAATAGTGGAACTGAGGCTATGCCACTAGCAGAAGAGAGATGTATAATTGCCCCTTTAGAGCTTTCTCTCATGCCATTGAGCACTGATAATGCCATTTAACAAAGAGGAACATTATTATTATTTATCACTTTTCTAATGGTATTTTACAAGTCAGGAGTATCAAAGTATTTATGACAATTGCATGATATTCCACACTGCATACTGGAACACTAATTTCCAGTAATTATGTTTTGATTTAAATTCAACTGCAATGATTCTTGCTTCTAATTTGATTTTTTTCCACCTCATATTTCAGTTGAAATGGTTTGGTTTCTCTTGTAATATGCTGATAAGGATGCCTTCATTCCATGCTTTGCTAACCCTTTTGTATATGATTTATAATTCCATCATTCCTATGATGACAGCCTATTCCCTGAGCCCTGGCATGACCTTATCGAAGCCCCAGATCCTAAGAGCAGAGAAGAGCGAGTAAGAATTGCACAGGGCCAGGGAGGCTGCCATGCTTGTGCCCTCCCAGTACAGGAAGCCAATGGCCTGGTCAGGCCTGGCTTTCAACTAGGTTTCATACCTTTATGAATAAAAAAAAATAGATGAATGAAAGCAAGAGGAAGCATCAATCATGATGATGAGGACGACCACATTCTTTAACTTGTTTTAAAGTCAGTCATTGCACATGAAGACTTAAGCCATCGCAGCCACCTGGTAGGAGAAAAGGACGTGAACTGTCAATGAGAAAAAGAGCTAATGGCATCTAATACAGAATCTTGATGATGGAAGAAGTAGGCAAATTTAATATTTATTTAATCAATTTATTATTATTTCTTCACTAATGGGTGTGCAATTCCAAAAAGGATTCAAGGTAGCTTAAAAAAAGAAGACAATAAAAAAAATTATTAAAAATAAATTCAGTAAAAATATTGATAAAATAGCAAGACAAGATGGAGGGAAATTTAGAAAACAGAGCAATCAATGTTCTTCACCATACTGAAGTTAAGGAAAGCAAAGCCACTTTGGAGAGAAGAAAAATGTTCCCTGGTTCTTGCTACAAAGACTTCCAATGTGTTTCATTGAAAGCTGGTGCTGGGGAAGAGTTCACTGGTAATTCACTTTACCCTTCCTAGCAAACCAATTTAATATTTTCCCTTTAAATAAATATAGCTTTCCAAAGTCTCTTTGCTTATTATTCTTTTTACTTATCATATTGAACTTTCTGATTACTGCAAGTGATATTTATTTTTAGCATCCAATTAAAAGTTTAGGCTACTAGGGACTTTGTAGAGCACAGCTCTTCTAAATCAGCCAACTGCTGGATAACATTCACACATTTTTAGTCTTGCAAGACAGGTACTGAACGTACAAATATAATGGAAAGTCTCAGTTTCTATAATGGCTTGTTTCCTATCCTATTTCTGCATGTATTGAACCTAAATGAACCTGAATGGTTCAGTTTTTTTAAAAAAGTAGCTACTATTTTATTCAATAATAATACAAAAACTTTCCCCAATTGGCTCAGAAATTAAAGAAAATATATTTTATTTATGAATTATAATTACTACTTTGTTAAAGGATTTCTTACAAAGCAAATCCCTCTATTATATTCCAGTGTTTGAAAGTTTTATTTTGGGTAAACACTGAATTATAATTTCTGAGGTCCCACCATTGTGAATTCGAAATTAAGTTGACCCTTAAAGAAATCAAATTGAAAAGTTCAAATTACTGACCTACTCAGGATGCTATTGAGCCTTTCATTTTTTATTGTTGTTATTACCCAGGAATTCTATTAGAGTGAAAACTCATTTACCCAAGTCAATAAAACTATAAGTTTAAAAAATAGACTAACAATTTTACTGAAAATAATATCTAAAATATCCTCTAAGGTCATTTTGTATAATATTTATTTTTAAAATATGCAAGGTTTACACATTTATATATCTACATACAATTTTTAATTCTATGTTTTATGAATCATTTAAATTTCTCCCAAGTAGCTTTGCATTTCATATTATATATCCAGCTGACATATTATTTGCTTGATTGTCAGATTGGCATTAAGCATTTTTATTGCTTCTGGGTTTTTTCACTATTATAAATGTATAGTAAATATCCTCAATAAGCTTTAGAACACACTTTGGGTAATTTCAGTCCTTTGAAAATTATTTAAACCAGCATATGGTCAATTTTTATAAATGTTCTACATGCTCATGAAAAAAATGTGTATTCTACAGTTGTGGAGTGCAGTGTTCTATATATGTCAATAAGGTCAAGTTGATCCTTTTTGCTGTTTGAATCTTCCATATGAGCACTGTCTAATAGAAATATAATGCAATCCATATACATAATTCTTATTTTAAATTTTCTAGTAGCTAAATTAAAAACTAAAAGAAACTTCTGAAGTGAATTTAATCATATATTTTCTTTAACTTAATGTATCCAAAATATCATTTCAACATGTAATTAGTATAAAATTGTTAATGAATTGCATATGTGTGTCTACTTTTCCAATGGTACATTTTATGAAATCTAAATACAGATCAAAATTTATCATCTGAACTGATATGTACTATAATATAAAATATCTGATGTGTATTTACTTTAATATTTACATCCACATTGACAAAAATGATTTATGTATTTTAGAATTGGTCTGACTTTGAAGCAAAAGCATATAATTTTCAAAACTGCATCTGCCAAGTTAAGTAAATTTACTAATTCTTGTACCAACTCGGTATTAACGTAGATTTCAAATATGTATTTGTAAAATGTGAAAATGGAAAAGCAACTCTAAATTTATCAAAGTCAACGAACCATTGTTCAAATGTTTCCTAAATGTTACATATATGTAGTGTTTGCAGCCAATTTATATGATTATCAATTAAAATGAAAATCATCTGAATGTTAATTCACATTAGAAAAATATGTAAATATCATTATTATTGATTTGTATTATGAAAAGATTTAATGCCAACCTAAATTATCATACCTGTTTAGGCTAGGATACAATAAGTGTTTTCTTTTCTTAGAGCTTCAAATTTTGTTCACTCATATGCAGTGTGGGTTGGTGAGAAAATATAAATGAAACCGCCATTCTTTTTGTCTTTGATTACTGAATATTTGGCAAGCATTCCTTTTCTTTCAAGAAACTATTGAATTGGAATTAACAATACAAAAAATTGTGAAATTCTTCCACAGCTCAACCATTGAACACTGGCAAAGTACACAAGATAATTAAATTCATTGTCTCCTATTTCTTTAATAGGTCCATAAATTGGTGCTGATTCATAGCATTTGCACCTATATACTGAATGATTTTAACAACTTTAAGCTTGACACTTTTTATAGAGATTGCTTCAGAAGAACGAATACAAATATTTCAATATGTATCACACAGTGAAATAAATTAATGAAGGAATATGAGTTTCTTGTTTTAAAATTCCAGGAAATTCAGATTTTTGACCTACTATAACTGGAGCACCTTCCTTTGTAATAGAAACTATTTTTTATATCTAGCTGAAATTCTTCTTTGATAGATATAAAAGACTTAAGGATGTCTATACCACAAGTTCAAATATAAATAAATGCACAATAAATATTTAGGCTGTGAATTGACAACATTTCAATTTAACAAGTTTGAAAGTCCTTTTGAGACTAAACATACACAAAATAATAACTGGACAGAGTCTCTTATATCACACAACTCATCTAAAGCTAAAGAAAAGTGCTTACAATTTTAAACAAATTCAATCAATTTATCTTTGACGTTTTTAGAAAGGTCTAACATTTTGTGGGCAACGGTTTGGTGACTTAGATAAAAGATAATCTACTTTTTATAAAATATCTTTCTTAGACTTTTCTCATAATTTTCTAACAAAATTTCCAGATCTGAAATAATGTGTTACTTCATCTCTCTATCTAAAACTTTTCTTTTTCACGCAAGAATCCAAACTGTTTTAGAACTGGTGAAAATAACAAGCTGTACCCTGTTAAAAATGTTTAAAAATTTTTATTGGACATTCAATTGTGATTTCAGGTGACTAATTTGCCATTTGTTTTTTTGTTGGTTGAGAGTAAACTTCCTATCAAAATCAGTATCTATTTGCTAAAATTGTTTCTTAATATTCTCTACTTTATCTTAAATTTTTGTTCAACTCAAAAACAGCTTTTTTTGCCTTGTTCTGCAGGAGAAAGCTACAATTGCCATTCATGGTGAAATTTACGACATCCTGTCAACTAGCCTCTTTTCTTCTTTACTGTATCAGTTAGAGTATTAGTTTCTGCATTCCCATTCAACTCTGTCTCAGTAGATGTCTTCATTTTAAATTAAAACGTTGTCCTTACTTATTTTTTAAACTAGAAAAGTAATTTAAACTCATTTTAGTTAAAATATTTACATTAATTACGATGTACCTAATTATAACCTTAATTCTTGCTGTATACAAAAAATAATCAAATAATCACATTACAAAGTTACATTGGTATATAGAAAAAATCATTCAGATTTAATCTTTTGACAACAACTGGATGATATCTTTATGTTTAAGAAATAGAATCAACTTAAGCAGTTGACACATGCACTACAGTACTGTAATAATGTCATGTGCAATGCAATAGTTAAAATGAAACATAGCCTACCAAAAAATAAAATTGAGTTTAACAACAAAATATTTTAAGGTGCTTCAAGTTTAAAATTAAATTTAAATTTATTAAAATTATATATAAAATTAAAAACTTTAGTTCTTCAGATGCATTAGACAAATTTCAAGTGCTTAATAGCCACGTATGGCTAGTGACTACCACATTTGACAATATAGTTACATATTCTTATATATTTACTTTATCTCTTTGTCTTTTAATACAGAAAGGTATTTAAAATTTTCCCGCTATAATTGCGAACTTCCTATTTCCACTTTTCATTCTGTCAGCTTTATATATTTGAAGCTTTGTAAATGGGTGCACACCTTGTAGAATTTTTGTATTTTCCTAGTGGATTGAGTTTTTAGCATTCTGCAATGTCCCTAATGATATTTTGTAATGATTGTTTTTTGCCGTAAATTCTATTTTATCTGGTATTAAAATAACTACACAAGCTTTCTTTTAGTTAGTGTTTTCATTGTTCATAACATTGTGTGCTTAAATATTTAACAACTGGCTCCTCGAGTGAAAAAAAAGGCACTGATTTGTGGTGTTTGCCAGTTTCCGTGATGCAACTACTCTTACCATGCCCAATTTCAAGCTCCCATGTGACATTTATTAGCTCCAGAATTCTAGAAATTTTAACAATTAGCTCCCATGAACCCGTATGAGTCTACTGCAGCACTCCACCAATTGTATATCTTTTTTTGAGGTAACGGGGCCAGGGATTGAACCCAGGAACCTCCTAAATGGAAAGCTGGCACTTGATCACTGTGCCACATCGGCTCCCCTGAGTTGGTTCTTTCATTTGTTTGTTATTTGTTTTTGTTTTTAGGAGGCACTGGGTCCAAACTCAGGACCTCCCATGTGGGAAGCAGGTGCTCAACTGCTTGAGCCAATTCTGCTCCCAAAAATGCACTCTTTTTTTGAAGGTACCGGGCTGAGGACTGTACCCAGGACCTCGTATATGGGAAGCCGGTGCTCAACCACTGAACTACACTGGTTCCCCTGTATATCTTTTTTTAAAAAATAATTTATTTTTTAAAAATTTCATTCCCCTCCCCCCACCCCCATGGCTCCCTCGTCTGTCTGCTCATCTTCCTCAGGAGGCACCAGAACTAAACCCTGAACCTCCCATGTGGGATGCAGGCGCCCAATTGCTTGAGCCACTTCACTCCCTGCTAGTTTGTTTTTGCTA
>JAQZBX010112015.1:0-10233 GCA_029593785.1 Cabassous unicinctus
GTTTTATGTGTTACTAGGAATTTGTCTATTTCATCTACATTTTCCAGTTTTTGGCATACCATTTTTTATAGTATCCATTTATGAGCTCTCTTATTTCTGTGGAATCAGTGGTATTGTTCCCCCCTCTTTTCTAATTTATTTATTTGTGTCTTCTCTCTTTTTACCTTTGTCAGTGTAGCTAAGGGTTTTTTTTATCTTCTCAAAGAACCAACTTTTGGTTTTGCTGATTCAGTCTATTGATTTTTATTCTTGATTTCATTATTTCTGCTCTGATCTTTACTGTTTCCTTCATATTGGTTTGAGATTAGTTTGCTTTGCTTTTTCTAGTTCCTCCAGGTGTGCAATTAGTTCTTCAATTTTATCTCTTTATTACTTTCTAATGTAAGCATTAAGGTCTATAAATTTCCCTCTGAGCACTGTCTTTGCAGTATCCCATAGGTTTAGATATGTTGTGTTCTCATTTTCATTCATTGAAAGATATTTGCTGAATTGTCCTGCAATTTCTTCTTTGATCAACTGATTATTTAAGAGTGTGTTCTTTAGTCTTCATGTATTTAAGAATTTTACCTTTTGCTGTCCTTTATGGACGTCCAGCTTCATTCCGTTATAATCAGAGAATGTATTTTGTATAATCGCAAACTTTTTAAATTTTTGAAATTTGTCTTGTGACCCTACATATGGTGTAACTTGGAGAAGGATCCATGAGCACGTGAAAAGAATTTATATACTGCTGTTTTGGGGTTCAATGCTCTATACATGTCTGTTAGGTCTAGTTCATTTAACATATTATTAAGCACTATGTTTATTTATTTAACTACTGTCCATATGTTCTATCCAATACTGAGAGTGCTGTATTGCAGTTTCCAACTATTATTGTATAGACTTGTATTTCTCCCTTCAGCTTTGCCAGTGAGTGCCTCATGTATCTTGTGGCACTGAGGTTAGGTGCATAAATTTTTAGTATTACTCTTCTTGCCAAAAGCCATTTTTATTAATATATAAAGACCTTATTCATCCCTTATAACAATTTTACATTTAAAATCTATCTTGCCCTATGTTAGTTATTGCTAATTAAGCTCTTTTTTGGTTAATATTTGCATGGAATATTTTTTCCAACCATTTACTTTTAACCTGTTGTTTCCTTATGTCTGTGGTGGTCTCTTGTAGACAACATATGGATGGTCATCAATTTTTTAATCCATTCTGTCAGTCTAGGCCTTTTGATTGGGGAGTTCAAGTCATTAACATTCAATGTTATTACTGTAAAGGCATTAATTGCCTCATCCATTTTAACCTGTGACTTAATGTTGTCGTATCTTACTATTGTCTATGTTTTTACCCTTTAATTTACACTTTGTAATAGTCTTCATTTCTACCTTAGTCTCCAAAAGTCTCACTCTTGATTTTCCTCGCAGGCTGCAGCAGTTCCTTTAGTATCTCCTGTAATTCTGGACTTTTGGTAACATATTCTAACAGTTTTTATTTTTTGGTGAAGAATTTGAACTCTCCTTCATTTTTGAATGGCAGTTTTACTGGGTACAGATTTTTTGACAAGCAGTTTTCCTCTTTTAATACCTTAAATACAGCATACCACTTTATTCTCACCTCCATGATTTCTGATGAGAGTTTGGCAGTTAATCATCACGGTTCCCTTGTATATGACACTTTACTTTTCTCTTGCTGCTTTCAGAATCTTCTCTTTATCTCTGATATTTGAAATTCTGAATGATAGATGTCTCAGGGTAGGTCTATTTGGATTTATTCACTTTGCAGTATAATGTCCTTCTTGGATATTAATAATTATGTGTTTCATAAAAGTAGGGAAGTTTACAGTCATTTTTTCCTCAAATTTTATTTCTGCCCCTTTTCCATTTTCTTCTTCTTCTAGGACACCGATAATGCACATATTTTTGCAGTTCACATTGTCATTCAATTCCCTGAAACCTTATAACATTTTTTTTCAATTCTTTTCATTCTGTTCTGTCTTTTCCAGTTCAGATATTCTGTATTCAAAATGACTAATTCTGTCTTCAAGCAAATCAAATCTGCTCTTATATGCTGTTAATGTATTTTTAATCTCACTCATCGTTTCTTTCATTCCCATAACATCTGTTACTTATTTTGCAGACTTTCAAATTGTTCTTTATGCTTACACAGTATCTTCTTAATAACTTTTATCTATTTAATTATATTTTCCTTCAATTATTTAAATTGATTGAGGAGCGTTATGTGATTATTATTGATTAATTGTCTTAAATTCTGTATCTCCAGGATATTTGGTAAGTTCCTCTATGTGGGCCATTTCTCCCTGTTTCCTAGTATTGCCTGTAATTTTTTGGCAATGTCTGGGCATCTGAATGTGTTGTTAAATTTACTCTGATGGCCAATTTCTCTCTCTTGCTTATTGTTGTTTTTTCACAGCTCTTCTTTGATATTTGGTTCATTTATCTTAATCCTTTAAAATTGCCTGTTACGTTACCAAAATCATGCCAGGGACTCACTAATGGAGTGCAGATTTTCTCCCAGAAATTAAAGAGCAGAGAAACACAAGTGCAGTTTTTGTCCATGCAATTTCCAGACAGACCAGGAAATGGTGCTCATTGGTACACCTTTCCAGGGAGGTATATGTCCTCGGTTTCCTTTTGTTGTGGTCTGGCCAGAACTGAGTTTCAAAGTGGGACCTGCTGGCCAAATTCACTGAAGTCCCACAACTCCCCCTCCCTTTTCCCTTTTAAAAGCTGACAGTGAGGAAGATATCTGCTGGCCTTCCAGTCAGCCGCAATGAGCCAGGGGTTTTAACTCCATTTAATATCTTGGGGATCAGGGAGGTGATCTTTTCCTGGTGGCTGGAAGATTTAGAAACTCACATTTATTTTGTTGTTTCAGGTTCTTCCTCCCTCTGTCTCTCACTCTCCTTGTGAAGTACTGCCCTGGTCTGTTTACCCCCAAAGCAGGTCCCTCGGATGGATTGTGGCTTTTTCTCCATTACTTTTGTGAGACAACTGAATCTTGCCTGCATAATCCAATGCCTTCTTCCTACTTGCTCACATTTTTATCATGAATGGATATTCAATTTCATCACATGGTTTCCTCAATCTCTTCACATCATTGTATAGTTTTTTTTTCTTTTTACTCTGGTGATCTCATTAATCAGATTGACTGATTTTCTAATTTTGGATGAGTTTCTTAGTCACAGGATAAACCTCATCTGGTGAGACTGCATATATATATATACCAATTTGCTATATATTTTGTTTAGGAATTTTGCATCTATGATCATGAAAGATGTTGAACTGTAATTTTCTTTAATGTCTTTGTATGTTTTTTGTATTAACGTAGTTGAATGTATAGATATAATGTTCAAAATATTCTCTTTGACTTATTCATTATCTGCAAATCTGGTGTAAATTTCTCTTATTCATTCTTATATTGGTAATTTTTCTTCTCTACTTTTCTTGGTCAGTCTGTCAAAAGGCTCAGAAATTTTGAAAGGTCTGGTAATGAAAGTTGGTATCCATGTCTTATTTCCACATTAATGTAAATGGCATTGAAGACGGAAGGAAGAGGGGCCACACCAGGTTTTACCATGAGTTTAGCCTAAATGGAGACCAAATATTTCAGTTTGGATAGCGTCTGAAATAAAGGACTAGACAAACATAGGCTCAAGGAAATGTTTGAGAAACTTTGTTGTGATTGTGAAAATTTGTCTTCACAATTCTGGATATTAGAGCGGCACTGATCCATTCCTCAACTGGGTACATACAGCTATGTATTTTTACTGTTTATATTGCTTTGTCTCCTTATCATTTTGAAAATGATATACTCTGGATAGCCACACCTCAAATGTTTACTGAGTTTATCATCTACATAACACACTTGTTTATCTTATGATAAATTAAAAAAGAAAACATTTAGAAACTTATTTGAAAGTTCATAACATTTATGGACTGGAAATGTGAACCTAAGACCCAAAGAAGACAGCCATGTTAATACTTAATATTGCAAATGTAGTTTTTTCATAATTTATCTATTTAACCTATGTAAATTATTCAGAAAATCCATATTTTTCTGCTGTAACTGTGTCCTAGGTATGAGCATAGAGAAAAGGATTTAGTATGAGCACAAATGTGTTGTGCTTCAACTTTTATTTACCTTGCTCAGGATAAACTGGAGCTGTAGCAGTGCCCAGATTCATCAAATGGTTGCAGTGGCTCTGAAGTAGAAATTTTGTTGAATAGAAAGATATGGGATTCATCAGGAATGTCACAAAAGGAAATATTTCCTATATCTATATCCAAGAAAATCCCTATTCAGTGCAACTGAGGCTTGACCTGGAGTGGAGTCAAAAGTGTAGTTCTGGCTGAGTAGCACTGTCCATTTAGTAGACCCACAGTCCAGAAACCACATTTTGAAGACAGTAGAAGTTCCCGTTGTCGAGGAAAAGATTTCTTGCAAACTCCCAGGATCCAGTTTTTGCTTGTTCACACATCTACCTCCAACTAATGGTGGCTGGAGATGAAACAAGGGGTGCCAAGGATTCAAATTGCTTGGAACCTCTCAGCAACCTCTTTTGTTTGACATACCCACATTTCACTCTCCTCGTGTCTTCAGAAATGATGAGGCTGTTCTTGGCTGTGTCCACATCCAATGTCATACCCACTGTGGAAAGAAAAGTTTAAGCTTATTGTCCCACTCATCATTTCTACCAAATGTCTCATTCACTTTCACTACTTGAATTCTACTCTTCTTCCCTAAATTAGAATTTTCCTGGGGAAATTCCTTTGACCTCCCTTATATTTTGAATATAGAATGTATATAATTGCAACAATTTCTCTTATACTGGGAATTCTTTTTACATTGTTATATGATTATTTGATGAAATATTTTTCTTCCCTTAAGTGTGAGATCCATGAAGTCAGAGAATATGACTGTTTATTGATCTTAAAAAATTATAATGTAAATTAGTGCTGATCCTGTAAAAAGTAGTTATATAATAGGATTTTAAAGTATAGAAATATAATTTTACTTTTTTTCAAAATAATATTGATATGTTCAAGATTGTTTTTTTCTTTTATTTGGCATGGCCCATTTAGTCTTCTATACTAGGTTGGTACAAAAATTTCAGGAATCTGTTTTCTTAGAGTTGTAAGAAAACGAAGGGATAAAGATAGCAGTCATGGCCTGAAATACATAATCTCTGTGGATGTTAAGACAGATGAAGTGATTTTTTTTTTTTTGCATGAACAGGGATTTCTTTGTATTCTGGAATCATCTTAGTTCCCGAATTTGCATTAGGTAGTAGAGTAGGGAAACTTGTACATGAATGTCTTTGTGGATTGCAAATATCTCCAGTGCTTCTTAATGACAGGGGATGGAGCCCAGAGATGATTGTCTTAACACAACCATTTGGATAGAGCCAATGGGAATCTACAAAGTGAATCCTATGGACCATTGACCAATTCCTTCACTCCAATCCCTTAGAACTAACTCAGTGGAAGATGAGTGAAGACATGTTGTCCTGAGAGAGGTGTTTCCAAGGAGAAAAAATGTCTGGGACAGGTTTCACCAACTCAAATGTGAGTAGCATGGAGCAAAAAGCATACTCACTTAAAAAATAAAATAATTCTCTTTTCTCACATTTGCTACAACCTAAGCACTGCCATTGTATTCCCTCAAACACAACCACTCCTGATTATAAGCTACATTAAAACAGACTCTGGGGCTAGTGAGAGAGCCAGCCTGGAGTATGCACCTGAGAACCAATCTGGTTCTGAAATCTGCTAGGTCTTCCCTGGCCTCCTGACTTTAGCCCATTATGCATACAGATAAGCACAGATAATTAACTTTAACAATAATCCTGTTTCAACATTGGATCACAAAATAATTCAGAGTTAATCTGTTACATGGAGTCAAGCAGTGCTTCCTGTGGCCCCAGGTCAGTGTGGGAGGCATTTGTTGAACACTAAGACCCTGAATCCACAAGTGGATTTCAATCTAAAGACTTGACCACCACGCACATTTTCTCCAGGTCTGGCTTATACATTCTGTGCACTGTGATAAATCTCAGTATGTCAGGACCATGTGGGCACATTTTAATGTCCAGAAATTGAATGTGTATTTAAGTTTTGAGAAGCCTAGGCAGGGCTGGCCAATGGAATCAAGAAATCCATATGTGTGCCTACGAATTTTCTAGTGGTGACATTAAAAAAATAATAAGATAGCAGTAAAATTGTTTTAATAACCTATTATTTAACTTAATACATCAAAAAATATGACTTCCACATGCGGCAGTAGCCATATTTCAAGTGGTCAGTGCCCAGCAGTGGCTCCCATGTTAGAAACACAGGTCTAGGTCATGATTTAAATATTTTATTTCCTTTACATTCTAATCTATACTCAGAGGTGAAAACAACTGTTGATTGATGAGAATAAAAGATGCCCATTTATAATGGAGAACATATTTTTCAGAAGGGCTAAGTCTGTATAGCCTCCTTATCTTGGAACTCCAGCATCCTTGGGTTCATTTTTAGAACAGCACTCAGGTGGGTGTCCAAGTTTTTATGTTGGAAACCAGGCCCCCCAGCTGGCTATTGAGCTGATGTAGTTCTTTTGAGAGACCACAGGGCAGGATGGGCACAATAAGTCCTCCCCATGGAGTTCCTTCTGCAGGGAATTGATGCAGTGGAAACAGCAGACATATTCACACTTCAGTGTACGTGGTTGTCAGGGTAATCCAGGCAGATGGGACATCTACTTGCTTTTTTAAATTGCTCAGCCATGGCCACTATCTGTGGGAAAATGAGCATCATAATATAGATTCCATGTGTTCAGTGACAATAATCTTTGGGGATTTCTCTTAACATGCTTAGAGAAACTGCCATCCGTAGTAGGAAGTAATGAAGGTAAATTATAAAAATACAAACACAAATGTGAAAGACTCATAACTCTGAACTACTGATAATTGACTTGCTAATTGGAATGAAGGACAGGATTCATCATTGGGCTTTAAGTTGAGGTGATGGAAGAGTCTAGACTGGGATATTCAATGGGGAAGCCCCAGTCAAATGCAGTCTTTAAACAAATGAGATGGGGCTTTTCTGAATTAAAATGTACTTTAACAGTTAAAACGGAGGAGGATTTTTAAGAACTAATAAGAAAAAGAGAATATAAAATATTTCATTAAAAACTTTAAAAATTGATCACATATTGACATAAGAATATTTTGGATATTAAAATTATTAGCACCTTTTCAAAAAAACATTCATGGTGTGGCTACTCAAAAATTTATAATTACATGTGCAGGTTGCATGTTATTTCTCTGGGACATTGTTGGTCTAGGTTTAGAGATACTCCAAGTCAACAGGTAATCCAATCTGACTGTGATAAAAAACCCATAACAACACCTGAAAGGTTGAAGTCCAAGTGGAAACTCAATTCATTTCTGGAAGAGAAGCCCATCCTGTGATTTCATTAAGGAAAATGACAAATGTTTAATCTTTCTGTGTGAGTATTGAAATCTAGGTTTTGCAAACTGCTCCTGCAGAAGGGGATCCAAGTGTCCCTAAGGACACAAACTGAACCTGGCCTTAATTTGGTAGAATTAATAATTTTCTCCATTCTGGATCTTTCTTTCTTATAACAGAGCTTTATGGATATCTGAAAAGTAACAAAATATTTCAGAGGTCTAGACTCACCTCTTCTGACCTAGGTTCTCTTCTCGGCTCCAGTTGCTTCCACTTACAGCTCAGTTCTGAAAAAATCTTGACCTACAAGGGGCTTTTATATAGAAGGTCCCTCCTTCCACATTTTGCATATCCTGTTGTTTCTTTTTATCTTAATCATGTTTTGATTTAATTCTGGCATAAATTAGATTTTTCTGAAACTCATTTCTCTTTACCAAAAGCAAAGCAAATCATTTTATCATGGGAGTGTTTTTCCCTATTAGTATATCCAAACTATTACCATATTATCATTCTAGGTTAGATATTTAATATTATGTCTGTTGATAAGATTTAGAATTAGAGTAGAAATTTTTTATACTAAATATTTTGTATCAATACTAATCTTTACAGAATGAATGGACATAGTTTCAAATACTTTTTGTTTGCAAAAGTAAAATCATGTTTTTGGACCAAAGGAATTAATAAAAGCTACTTGTGAGTCATTCCTAAAACACACTAGTCCATATTCACTTCTTCAAAAGGGCTTTTTCTCTCAGTTGCCAAAGTTCAGGTTTAGAAGTTTGATAAATCAGCCCTCAAGTGGTTTTTTCCTGGTCAGGTAAAGAGTCAAAATTTAAAGGTATTTCCTATTGTTCTACAATTTCCTTTATTCTGACACATTCTTAAAAATGATATGTTTCCTTTATTTAAACATTTTCGTTCTCTTCAGAAAGGCTTCTATATGGCTTTAGATGACTGATAGGTGATCAGGGTTTTTGGAGGGAGAATGAAAAATTAGGAGAGGGATGTGGAGGGGAGTGTGGCTGGGGGTTAGGTTACATTTAGGTGATTAAATAAATTGTCTTTTACGTCCATGGTCATCATTTGCTAGTTTTTGCTGTATACATTCATCAGTTCAAATTCAAAGCAAAGGCCAGTTTCAAGTACTTGTGTCTCATGGAGGCAAACTGAAAATCAAACAACTTTAAAAATTGTTACCAATTTGACAATCATGTTTCATAATCAGGTCAGATTTTCTGTAGCCCTGTATGGCCTTGTGGGAAGTGCACACACCATTCATGAGATGACCAGAGCCTACAAAAGGACGTGAAATCCAGAAAATATGTCATACTCTTCTACTCCAATCATTTAGGATTGGGTTACTCATGCTCCCAATGCACAGAGCCTGCTGCCACAACAATGGCAGGTCTAGTTCTTGGGCAAGGAGGTTGGGAGGCAGGGTCCAGTTGTGCCCAACTTATGGATTTTTGTTACTAATTTGATTAATTTTTTGAATTATGGAACTATTGATGACATCACCATGAAGTGATCACTACAGCTCAAAAGTGGCCATTTGTAGTCTTTTATTATGTACATTTTATTTCCTTTTTATTTTTAAATAATTTCAAACTTACAGGATAGTTGCACAAATAATACAAAACCCATAGAGAATTCCAAAACATCCTCCAATCCCAGACACACAGATCCACCAACTTTTAACATTGTATATATTATTTTAATAATTTTATTTTAAAATAATCATCCTCAATCTGTTATATTTTATACATTAATTTATATAAAATAAATTCATTTCTCAGACAATTTTTTTTTGAATGTTTACAAATTTCATAAGTCATTGCATATGGCCAGTGCTTACTAATGTTGCTTTGACCTGTTGGAAGAAATTTACATTGTATACAAAATTAAACCTGGAAATTCTATCTTTTTATTATTAATATATATGTGTGTGTGTGTGTGTGCCATTCAAGTTTATAATTTAATCAGTCTAATGGTGTTTTAAAAATCTTGTATTCATTAACTGTGATACATTCTTTAGGATGTAAACTTTTCAGTATTGTTAATATTCACTCTCCAATCATGTATGATATAAAATCTTGTCACTTTAGCTAAAGTATTTAGACAGTCCTTAAATTGTAAATATTTTAAGTATCTATCTATCCATCCTTCCATTCATTTTGCTAAAGCCCTAGTGAAGTTGCAGATGTTTATTGGCTGTTATTGTGAAAAACTGTTCCATTTATTTTGGCCTCTTTTCTCCAAATGTAATAAATCTTTAAAGATTTTAGTTTGTGCCTAAATTTTATACAATTTCATAACATTTAATTAAATAAAAAAATGTGCTTCAAATGATCTCACAGCAATCTCCTAAGTGGTGTCGTGTTGACATTTACAAAGAGGATTTCTGCTCCCCTGTTCTGATCCAGGATTCTGCCTCCAGTCTACTTTCAGAAATGCCCACCAGAGAGATGTCCAAGGTGCATCAGTGTGGTCACTATTCAGTTCTGGAAACATTTGTTTCTCCTGATACCTAAGGACATCATGACTACCTAATCCTCAGAAGATCATTTATAATTACAGCAGTTTAAATTCATAGGTTACATGGTCAGCTCTTCTTTCTTTGCCTAAAAAGTTTAAGTCTGATGGACTGACTTGCAGAAAATCCACTAAACTCAAGGTCTTTCTCAATTGTTTATCCCTACAGGAACCTTTCCTGATATCCCAAGACAAATTATTTCTCCATCGTGTTCTTCCAGTATTATGTATAAAGACT
>JAQZBX010112016.1:0-10233 GCA_029593785.1 Cabassous unicinctus
AAAAAAAAAAAAAAAAGCATCATTTTCTCTCCCCAGGTAACTCAGTGTAATTAGGCAGATCAATCAGGAAATAGACAAATCCAATAAACTGCAATTATGCTAAAGATAATCCACTTGCCCCTCCAGACACACTCTCTACCTTTCTCCACCCTTACAGGTCAAGAGGTTCCCCTAGAGCCATCCCACACCTCCTTGAAACATCCTAATTTGAGCAAACCTTCTCTTTCCTGTAGGACCCTGATTGATACCCTCATGGGAGAGGAATCCTAGAGTGCTGAGGAGGGCACTTAATTCAAACAAGGGCTAGAGATGGGAGATGGAGGGTAGGGATGAGGCTGGGGTTTCAGGGAAGTTTCTAGAGGAGCTGACAGTCCAAGTCAAACATTTGAAAGACAATTAAGAGTTACCAGGATAAAATGATGGGCAATGGGATGGTGCATCGTAAGGCAGTAGGAGTGGGAGAAGAGAGCATCTAGGCTAGAGAAAATAGCAAGGGTAAAATCTTTGGTATGAGAAAGATGATGGCTTTTTCAGGCATCAGTAAGTAATTATAGCCCAAGCAGTGAAGTGGCAAGAGGTTAAGAGAGGTGAAGGGTCTTTTCCAGAGAGGTAAACCAAGGTAGATCTTGATGGTCTTGCCCATTGTGCATGGCATGTGGGTCTTCATTCTGAAGACTTTGATGCCCAAGGTTGATTAAGGGTAATTGGCATATCCTTGGAGATGGTGGTTAGAGAAAAGCAGTGGGATGCTTTCAAGAGGTAAGAAATCATAGGACTTGGTATTTGAGGAAAGGGACAGAGTCAAGGTGACTCTCAAGGTTTTGGTTGAGTAATTAGGTAGATATTGCTGCTGCTATGTAGGCTGAAATACAGGAGGACAAGAAGTTCGGGGGAAGAGGTTAGTCTTAGAGACATGAAGTTTGAGGTACTTTGGGGCATCTAGAAGATGCTCAAGTAGAGATGGGTACCTGTGGGATAGAGGGGTTAAGTTTGGTGTACACCAGCGAGAACTGCAGGCATGGGAGTAGGTGAGATCCCCTAATGACCAAAAAGAAGAAGGCTAAGAGCAGAACTTTTGGAAATAGCAACACATTAATCCAAGGAAAAAAAAGGAGTGTCTCAAGAAGGAGCCTAGGAAATGATGGTCAGAAAAGCAGAAAGAGGGAAACGGATGTGGCTCAAGCAGTTGGGCACCCACCTACCACACGGGAGGTCCCAGGTTCAGTTCCCGGTGCCTCCTAAAAAAAACGAGCAAGACAGCGAGCTGCCTTGACCAGCTAGCGCAGTGAGCTGATGCAACAAGATGACAGCAGTGAGATGACGCAACCAAGAGACGCAGCAAGGAAACACAATGAGAGACACAACAAATAGGGAGTCAAGGTGGCTCAAGCGATTAGGCACGTCCCTCCCATATGGGAGGTGCCAGGTTCAGTTTCCGGTGCCTCCTAAAAAAGATGAGCGGACAGTGAGTGCAAAACAACAAGGGAGTTGGGGGAGAAATAAATAAAATAAAAAATTTAAAAAGGCACCCTTTTAAAACAAAGTAGGAAGAGAACAAGAAGTAAACAGTTTCATGGACATCAAGAGAAAAGAATTTCAAGGTAAGAGGGATCAGCAGAATTAAATGTCACGGAGAAGTGAAAGAGGATGAAGAACAAAACAAGTTTATGGGATTGGACAACTAGAAGGTTAGAGCATCATTGCAAACTTTGTTAAAGTGGTGATAACAGTCAATCCATTTAAGCCTGTCCCTATTACTCATGCTTCATTATTTTAGTTTCTATCATGCAGCTATCTCTAGGAGATACTGCTTTGCAAAGATCCACTAAATCTTGGACTGGGGTGGAGGTGAGAGTATTCCTGATGGGTTGAACACTGCCGATGCTTAAGGAGCCCATTCTATCTTCAAGCAAAGCTAATTGTTGAAAAGCCATTCCTTATGTTGACCTGAAGAATGCCACTGTGTTTATATTCTGGCCCCCAAGCCATCTCCAGGGCATTCAATTTGCTTTTAGCTAATGGCCATGCAGCTTTAGCCTTTTATATAGGAGGGGGCCGAGAGGTGGCAAGCTGTTGGGATGAGAGAGCAGGGGTCATGTCTTGAAGTTACATTTGCATTGAAAATGCCAATTATCTCAGTTCCCCAAAGCCACCCACCCTTGGTACCACCAGGGCCTAAAGGACACGTGAGTCTGCACAATCGGTGCCCCCTCGTGCATCCATAATGCACTCCTGAAAACTCATGCAGAGGTTGGGCTATGCTTCTTGTGAGTGCCGATCTCCTGGAGCCCAGACTCCCCATGGTTGGCAGCTCAACTGTCCCGGGCAGCTGTTCTCGTTTTCTTTCCATGGAGCCAGTGTTCCTCCTTCCAGATGGGCTAAGGGATGGGTGGCCCCTAGTCTTTAAATCATACACTATCAATGGGCTGGGAGTCGGGGCCAATCAAAGGGGTCTGAGAGGCGCCTCCTCAGAGCGCAGCGTGAGATGCGTTATGTGAATTTACAGTTTTGGCTGTGAATATTCAATTTTGCTACAGAAAATAAGAAAACAAATGGGACGGATGACACTCATAAGATGTGTTAAGCATAGGTGAGGAAGCATAGATAGTAACTTCTTAGACCAAGAGGATGGCAAACATTCATGTATATATGTAATATACATATTACATAGAAGATATATATGAGGACGCACATGAGGCACTCAATATTGACAAAGTCTTAATTCAGCCACCTGCTGGTGATGCCCATTCTGGCCCACATGTTCCTTGCCCAAGAAACACAAATAAAACCCATAACTGCTCGTCAGACTAACTGGAGAGCTATAGGACCTGGCCAGGAGTGCTTGCTCCTCCATCTCTGCAATAGAGCAAAGGCCTGCCATTGGCCCAGGCACCTCTGTCTTACTGACCCCCCTGCTCCCACTCAACACCTCTGGTCCTTGTAACCAGAGTTGACGTGGCAGTGAGAGAGAGAGACAGGTCAGAGGAACATGACAGAATACAAGACTCGGGGAGTGTAGCCCTTCCAACCCGCTTACACCCTGTCCTAAGTGTGTTGACCGGCCCCATCTCTTTCCCCCACGCTTCTCACTGTGCTTTAAATTGATTTCATAAACCGCGTGATTCGAGTATTTTAATTTGGACTTTGAGGCTTTCTGTTCCGTGGCCTTTGGGTAACTTGTCTAGCCGTCTGCTTGGAGGCCTCCACTGCATCCAGGGATTTCCCACACAAGAAAAGTGGTTGTGTGGTGGGGGTAGGGGTGGGAGGTGAGCAGACTAGCAGTGGAGGAGAGGGAGCACCCTTCAGGAACGGGGATAGCCCTTCAGCCCCTTCCCCATGTCCAGTGGTGGCTGGAGTCAGCTGTAGCTCAGCCTGGGTCAATCTCCCACAAGCCCTGCTGGGTCCCTGCTGCTGGGTCTGCAGTGTTGCCCCAGCCCTCAGCAGCTGTCAGGCAGTGCTGCCGTGCCGTTGGTAACAAACTTAGTTTGGTGTGGGAATCATTGAGTTCTGGGTGGGAGAGGCAGTTTAGGGATGTCAGTGTTAAAAGGACGAAAGCGTGGATTGTGGGAAATGCAAATATCTGAAAACTAGGTCCCACTTTTAATTGTTTTCCTCTCTTACTTGGTTTTTAGGACCAAAAATACATCCACCTTGAGTAAATGCTACAGAATTTTCAGACTGGGGACCTGGGGGTCAAATCGGGCCTGTAAATGTGTTTTCTTCTGTTCACATATTTAAGGGAAATTTCACTCAAAAATCTGAATTTCTGTGTTCTCTTGAGGTCCTCTTCTAGTCACACTGGACCTGCGTCACCCTCAAGGTTATCCCCTTTGATGACACCTGAGCTTACTGGTTTACCACAGTCCCTATCACTCCCTATAGTTGCACACCCAGCCCTCCTCATGCCTTAACATTACCTGCCTGGCCCTGTGAACTGGGAGTTTGTGATCCCAGGTTTACAACAACTTTGCATATAATTTGCCTGTCCTGTTTCTCTATCTTCACTTTCCCCCGGCTCAGTTTCTTTCCAATTTTCATTTATTGTACCCTGTGGTACTGAATGCATTTCTGTAATTCTCATTAACTGCTTTTAGAAGATAAACAGGGCATGAATAAATATATATATATAAATCTCTGACCAGCATCTCAAAGGCCTGAGGAGATTATAACTATCTGAGCTTATAGGTTTACTTGCCCTCAGTCTCATTTCTTTTATGCCTGGTGCAGTTTCTTTTAGGTTCTGACATTACCTGCAGCAAAAGAGTGGTAATACTAAACAGTACTCCTAAAGCATATGGCTCCAGACTGTCAGTCAGGTTCTGTGATGGGTAGGCTCATGTGTCAACTTGGTCAGGTAATGGTGCCCAGTTGTTTGGTCAAACAAGCACTGGCCTAATTGTTACTGGGAGGATATTTCCTGGACTTAAATCATCAGTGAGATGATTGCATCGATGGCTGATGACCTCTACAATCAACTGAGAAGATTGCCTTCGGCAGTGAGAGATATCTCACCCCATCAGTTTAAGGCCTTAAAAGAAGTGATTTCAGTGGTCAGAGAGAGAATTCCCATCTCCACTTTGGATAGCCAGCTTCTCCTGGGGAATTCATCCAGGACCTTCATCCAAGTTCCTGGCTTGCAGCCTACCCTATGGAATCTGGATTCATGCGTCCCTAGGGTGGCGTGAGACAGTTTCATAAAACCTCAAAATGTTCACAATTATTGCCTGTCAGTTCTGTTTCCCTAGAGATCCCTGAATAATTCAGTTTCCTAAAAATGTATAAATGTACCTCTCCCTGCCTCTACCCCTCCCCCATTACAGGAATCACCTGCGATTGGATATTGAGTACAATTAGGAACCAGCCTATAAACATTTCCCTATGAGAATATTTGGACATAATTGGGAAAGAAAAGAATGGAACATTTAATGGCATTTCTGTTTTGTCAAACAAATTTAGGGCAGCACTAAGAAAAAAATCATCCGGAAAGAAATCCTCAAAAATATTCACCCATTAGAACTAGATGTACAGATCACAATTACAGATAAAATCTAAACTTACATCCATACTGAAAATGTAGTTATGTTGTCTATCACTTCAAATATAGTGTTAATTTTCTTTTTCTCATTGGTGACACATGAACATCTTTAGAACCATCAGCCTTAAAGCCATTGATTTCTATCTGTTTTCCTTTCACCAAAAATGATGGTGAAATATTTTTTATCAGTATCAAAATTCTTGTTTTGCAAGGGTTTAGGTATTAAATATTACAGAAGATTCAATATCAGTGAAAGCCTATAAGTTTCTCGGCACGGATTCTGAAATAAAAGTCCCATTACTCAAGTCAGTAAAGTGATTTACAGCCTTATTCATCACACTTTGGTAGGATTTATAGAAACATTGCTTTAGAAAAACAGACAAACTCGCCATAAATTTTCCCTGAAGATTCCATCAGTTTGAAGATTTGCGAATAGAGCAATAACCTTTGACCCCTTCAATGCTGTATTCTCATACCAAGAGCTCTAAATTTGCATACCTATAAAATTAGTTTTCTGCTTATGTAGACTTAATAAGTCTAAACATACTCCATTTAAATATACAAATAGTCTGTATAATTTAATTTGTTACTTAAATATTTTCTGCCATCTTCTCTTACTTTTGAGACTTTTTGAGAATATGAAAATTTCTGAATAATTACCTCTCAAGAGCACTGTTGTAGGTTTCCAACATCTAGGAATCCAAAATTGCTCCTAACAGTTTAATGCTCTTTCATTCATTCACTTATTTATTGAATGCTAAGGATAATGATGAACAAGACAGACCCAGGGACTTATGATATAGAAGTAGCCATATTTTCTATTTCTTTAGAATCCTCTTAAAGAAAGGATCCACTTGTCTTTCTTAAAATGTCCTGCTTACCTTTCCTAGAAGAAATCCCCTAAATGGAGTTTTCCCACTATACTCAATAAAAGCAGTCCCTAATCAAATTTACAAGAAATGGCACAACAGCTGAAAGTGCACTTCCCAACGCTTCTGCAAACTTCATTCTCATCTTCCCCATCACTTCACCCTCTTAAAGTTTAAAAAACATGAACTCCCCCAATCCTATCTGTCCTTCTTGCATGGGCAATTAATTTTCCAAATACAGGAAAAAGCTTACTTATTAAATGACTTAAATATCTCTTTAAAAACTGTTTCTTGCCTTTGGAGTAATTTGATTAATATTTGTTTATTTTATTTTTATTTATTTATTTATTTACATTTATCCATTTTTACCCTCCACCCCCCCAAAACAACAGTATTTTTTTTTTTTTAGGGGGTACTGGGGATTGAACCCAGGACCTCATACATGGGAAGCAAGCACTCAACCACTTGAGCTACATCTGCTTCCCTAATATTTGTTTATAAACAACCATATAAGCTTTTTAAAGACTTTGAGCATTAGAAGTCTATTTTATGTGTTTTAGAATACCTCAGAAAGCTAAATAGCATGGTAATAAGCCTAAGGTGGCACACAGAAAAGATTTTTTCCTGGATTAATGACCTTTAAGCATCATCAATTAACAGCAACAATACACATCCTCACTTTTAACCAAAATGCATTCTAGAAAACTCCAGCATTCTGTGGTTCATGGTTAAATAGATGCCATTTTTCCACTGGAAGAATGTTATCATTGGAAGTCGTACGCCTGACCAAGGACTTGGCATCAAATAAATCATGGCAATAAATGAACTAAGTCATAAAAGTCAAGGCCCAGCTACTACAACGTCTATGAAAATATGAAACAATAAAATTTTGCTCCGAGTCTAGTAAAATGGGTATAAAGGTTCATTGCACAACCACTGCAGCACTGCATTGTTATAGTCACGTATGTGTCAAAATCCTATTAAATGCAACCTTGTAATATACTTAATATATTTACTATCCAAATATCACATAAAATGCAACCTTTTTTTTTTTTTTAAAGATTTATTTATTTTCTTATCCCCCCCTTGCTGCCTGTGCTTGCTGTGTCCATTCACTGTGTGTCTTCTCCGTGTCTGCTTATGTTCCCCTTGCTGTGAGGTCCCGCTGCATCAGCCCCTCGCAAGGAGGCCCCGGGAAGCGAAACCCGGGCCTCACACATGGTAAATGGGGGCTCTACCGGTTGAGCCACACCCGCTTCCTGTTGTGAGGGCTTGCTGCATAAGCCTACTAAGCTGCGCAGCCGGCCTGCCCTCACAAGGAGGCCCTGGGAAGCAAACCCAGGGCCTCCCATATGGTAAACGGGGGGCTCTATCGACTGAGCCACTCCCGCTTCCCAAAATGCAACCTTTTAATATCACAACTTTTGCATAAAATAGTATGCTGAGTTAAATCAACATCAATTAAACATTTAGTCACTAATAATTGTGCTTGCCTTCCTAGAGTTTGGAAGAAGTGTTGGGGGCTGACTGGCATCAGTCACGTTTCTAGTATCTGTCCAAGAAGGCTTGAGCTGATGCCCCTTTTCCTCTTAGAAAAATTCCCTAAAGGGAAGCGGGTGTGGAGCAATGGCTAGAGCACCTGTTTACATTATGAGAGGCCCCGGGTTCGCTTCCCAGGGCCTCCTTGTGAGGGCAGGCCGGCTCGCGCGGCACCGTGGGCTGATGCGGCAAGACCTCACAGCAAGGGGGAGATAAGCAGACACAGAGAAGACACGCAGCGAATGGACACAGCAACACAAGCAGCAAGGGGGGGATAAATAAATAAAATAAATAAATCTTCAAAAAAAAAAAAAAAAAGAAAAATTCCCTAAAGCAACAAGTCTTTCGGATTAATCGGTGTTGTTTCAAAGGACTGTATGTATTAGTAGTTGACGTTGATGGCTGCTGCACTGAGAAGCATTTTTTCCCGAGGACCTCAAATTTGACCAGAAGGATCTCTACTTCTTTCTTTGCTACATCCTAAATTTCTTTTAAAATGCAGTTTATTATTAGATACAAGAAAAGCTTCCAGGAAAGTATAAACAAAATCTTTTCCAGTTCATTAGAAAACAAATAGTTTTATATATATCTCATAGAGTTGCCAAGTGAGGCATATAATAAATCCTGACCAACCTGAGTTGGACAGGTGCCACTCAAGGAAAGCTAAAGGACATTTTGGACCTGGCAGTATGGTGAACAAAGAAACCCAAAACCTTCCAGTTGTGAGGTAGCTAGAAACACTAGTAACGTATAACAAGCATCCATTTATTTATTTATTTTTATTAACAGCTTTATTTCAAATTCACAAAAATAACAGAACAGAAAAAGGCAGCTCAACAAGTTATGGAAACATTACTCCTAAAAACTTCTTTTTCAGGCACTTTCATTTTATCCAATTCCAACTGCTAACTCAGTTGTTCCTTTAGTGTTCAGAAAGATACACAGATGAACACAGATTAGTTAAATGACATAATGAAAAAAAATGAAGAGAAAAAAAATGCTTAATCGTATTTATGTCTCACAAAAGTCCATTTAACTTTCTACCTGCACCTGAAAGAAACTAAGATACAACCAAAGGGAAAAATGAAAAGGTGGTGAGCTGACCCCGATGGCCCTGGGGATGGATTTCTGGCTTGGAAATATAAGAGGTTGATTTTTTGTTGTTGTTGCTGTTTTTAAGTTTATTTCTGAGTAGCAAAGATCATTTCCCCTTCCCCACGTTTTTAGAATTCCCTGTATTCCCCCATTCAATCTTGGCTGCCACAACCAGACAGACAGAAAGCGTGAGGACCTTCTTTTTCTTGCATCTGTAGTAAAGGGGTTGAATTTTTAACACCAAAGTGGCACAGAAGATAAGACTTCTGGCACTTTTGAATAAAACAGGAACTCTCCAAGAGATAAAACATCCAGTAAAAGGCGGACTGGATAAAAATGCACCCATTTATATAAGATGATCACAAAAAAGCTGATCTGTCTTATGTGCATGAGAATTTCTAACCATTGGCCACTTCCTCACATAGATTTGAGCTTGAAATTTATGCTGTGTGCTTGGTCTAGGTACAACCAAGTCAGGAAAGTGTTCCTGTCCGATTTAACTCTTGTGGCATGCTTGCCAGAAGCAAAAGCATTTATTTTATTTTTTTGAAAAATTTTTTGCCCTTTTTCCTACACCAGAGGGGATGCCTCCACAGGGAGGTCTGGTCCACTTTTCTGGCCACACACATTTGTTATTTCTCTTTAGGGAATGGAATATTTTAAAAAGCAGGTATTAAAACGAATCAGGGCTAGGGAAGCGGGAGTGGCTCGGTCGAAAGAGCCCCGGTTTACCATGTGTGAGGCCCCGGGTTCGCTTCCCGGGGCCTCCTTGTGAGGGCAGGCCGGCCCGCGCGGCGCGAGGGGCTGATGCAGCGGGACCTCGCAGCGAGGGGAAGATGAGCGGACACGGAGAAGACGCACGGCGAATGGACACAGCAAGCACAAGCAGCAAGGGGGGATGAATAAATAAATTAATAAATCTTTAAAAAAACAAAAAACAAAACAAAACAAAAAACTAATCAGGGCTGAATGGAGTGTATGAAGAAGAATGCCTTTCAGCCAAGCATACAGCAGACGCACAGCTCCCATTTCTTATTTCTTTTTGTATTAAAGTTCCATATTCCATACTGCCTGAAAATGGCCCAAGAACCCTATTTCAATTTTTGTCCCTTTATCATTATTAAGTTTGATTCTTCCCTGTGGAATTGGTTAGCTTTTGGAAATTCTTGCTGGAACATGTACCATCCCTACGGATTTAAACAATTTTGACATTCCTAAAAAGCATGAACTATTTTTTCTTTTATCATCTTTTTTAAAAAAATCACATGTATTTCACCAGATTTGAGTAGGTTAAACTTTAGGCTCCTATTTTTGTCCTATTAAGATGATCATGATCCTTTCCTGATCTGTTCCCCTGTCTCTTTGAGGGTTTTGGTGTGTAGAAAGCAAAGTGTCTGTACAGCTAGAACTTTGTAGAACAAGTACGAGGCTGGGTGTGAGGAGACCGGGAATCAGTATACCATTCATCCAGCTGCGGGGACTGGCACAAGTCACATAAGAGTCCTGGATACCAACTTTTTAAAAAATGAAGCTTTGTGCCAGACAGGTAATACAGGTAGGTAAATTGCCAGGGTAGGAACAGTATGGAAAAAGGCAGTGGGGACCCCACATATAAACATTCATGTGTGTGCTAACCCCCTGGCTGACCAAATAAAACATGGGTGGGGACCAGCTTCTACTGGCTTTTTTTTTTTT
>JAQZBX010112017.1:0-10235 GCA_029593785.1 Cabassous unicinctus
CTTTTAACTATCCTTCTGTCTCTTTTCTTTTTTTTTTCAATCAGTCTCAGATTCTCCCTGTTGCCCCTCTGTCTTTTTCTTCATCTTACAAGCCACTGAACTCTCTCCGACATGAAGATTTCTCAATCTGAAAAGGCAGAACAATGATTGTAGCTAGAGGATGTCTCAGTATGAGATAACAGGGATTTGGGAAAAATGAGGTTATTTTCTGACTGCATAAATAAGAAATACACACACAATTGCTTACTTAATGATAATTCTCCCCATCTTCCCTTTTCTAAATTTCCAAAGTGAGAAAGTTACGAGCAGTTGAAAGGGAGTGATCTTTCTAAGAGGTGATAGGCAACCAACAGACATCATTTACATTGTCTACAATCTGCAATGGGGAGAAAAGCAAATTCAGCAGTTTTTGCAAAATTACCAACACAGCAAGACAGGCAGGAAAATAGATTGCTCAGATGGACTGACTTTTAATAACTTGATCTATCAAATTCCAGATTTGCTGCTTGCTGGAAGACTTCAAAGTGCTTCTGCTTTTAAATATTTGATTTCCTCAAATTAGGGAAAACCCTCTGAAAAATTTAGTACTCTGAACCACACTTTGAGAGACATAGGGAGGCTGACTTTGATGTCATCATCAGTAGCATGACTTTACAACTTCTCCAATGTCTTGCGTCATCATCTTGACTTTTCTTTTTTTGAACTATTTTTGAACTGGGATGGTTGCCAACTTGCCCACTATTTGCATCTACAGACCTTCTCCCTTTCCTTCTTTGCTCTGTGTCCCAGGAGGCTGACCATCATTAACTGTCTCAATGAGTTCCTTTGATAGGTACAGCCAATGAGAGTTATTGACAACAGATTTGGAGAGAAGAAGAAAACAGGTTTTGGACATTTATTCCCCGGATCTCTTCCTAATGGGTCAGTGTGGGTTAGCTAGATTCCTCTCCAGAAGTCACTGTTCTTATTTGGTGGCCATCTCCAATTTCTATTTGCTTCAAGTTCCTATAACTGCTTTATTCTCTTGTCTCTTCAAACTTAAGGGTGGAAATAGCATCCTGTTGTTGCAAAGACTGTGATATTTTCTTCTTCCTTTAGGTATTCTTTAACCTTTTCCACCTGACCCTATACTGAATTCCTTTCAAACATCCCCTTTGATCATTACTTGTTTCTCATCAGTCAGAGGAAAAGAGCAAAGATGGTGATAGCATATAAAACTAGATTTTAATTTGGGCTATTCTTGTATGATCTGAACAAGTCACTAAACTTATCTGAAACTCTAAAGTAAGAACAGTAATTCCTAACTGATGAAGCAAAAATAAGCTTTAAAAAACTCTCTAACACACAGTAGGTACCTAGCTCTACCCCAAAACAGAAGCAGTCCCAGCGTCATTGCTCAATGCTCCTTCCATTTGAACTTTATGTTCCAAACTAAACAAATTTCAATTCCTGGAGCGTACTGAGATCTCCTTTACTTTTACACCCACATACTGTAGTGTGTCCTTCCCCGGAACACATTTCCCCACGACTTTCCTGCACTGTCACTCCTCTCCACCTTTGCTGACTAGCACCTACTCACTTCTCTTCCACTTCTTAGCTAAGAAATCAATTTTCTATTGGAATGTCTTCCCTAACATCCCCTGCCTATCCTATTTAGATAAACCATAAATAGGGACCCGGAAAATAACCCTCCCATAGAGTTTGAGTTACTCTGAATTGCTAATATCACAGTCCTTATTTTACTAGCATTATTACTTATCTACTTCTTTGTATCTCCATCAGACTTTAAGTTCCATACTGCATAATGCCTGTCATAAAAAACACTCAATAGAAATGTGTGAAATTAAGAGATGAAAGAAAGAAGAAACAAACCTAACAGCCTTCTCTATTATATACATTAGCCCCCCTCAGACATGTACACTATAGTTTAACCACTCTGTTCTGTGCATTTTGAATCCTAAATTAAAAGTTTGGAGAGCCAGGGCATTCTGAACACATTGCACAACCAAGTATTTCTGGATGCAATGGAACTTCTATGTGTTTTTTTTTAAACCATCGAAGTGTAGAGGATAAAAGAGACAGAAAGTGTAGAGGATTAAAATACCCTAGACAGGACTGAGCTATTGAGTAATTGCAACTTATTCTTCCTGTTCAAGATTGTTTATTTTTTCCTTATCCTTAAACATTCAGAGAAATGTCTTTAATAATTATAACTCAGTCTCTGCTACATTGTGGAGAATTCAGAGAAACATAAAATTACCCATTTTAGAGACTGTGCTTCCTCTCTTAAGTACAAAGTGGTGTAGACATGAAAATCAGCTCTGGCAACAAGAACGACAGCCTCTAGAGGGTCATCATCAGGAGACATGACTCTATGTAGCAAAATGGAAAGTCTAAAGGAGAAAGCCTGTAGACACTTGTCCCTGACAACACAGGTGGTAGCACAACAAAGCACCCTTGGGAGAGTTACAGTCATAAATAGGGAGGAATATTGTGTGTGGTGATTGGTGATTTCTTGCTATAAAGGTAGTGAGTAAGGTATCAAGAAAATGTGAGTGACTCCATAGCATGTTGGAGCAGGAGCTCATGACATTTATCAGGCCTGATAGGTTGTGTACGTGAGGAATTTATGGCTTGGAAGAAGTCAAACCGTGAGATGAGCCTGTCCATCAAAAGAAAAAAAGGGAAAAAAAATTCCCACACATGCGAGATGGAAAATGACTTACCATTTCCATGGAAGGAGGGAGCACTCAGTATTGGTGCACATGACGTAAGTTTGGTCAATAACAGATTCAGTTACCAGTTTTCTTACATGAAGATCAATGGGAAACAACAAAGATCTAGGCAGGCAGGGAGCAGGTTTCAGGGACTTTTAAAAATTGATAGAAGGAACTGAGCCATCTTAAGTAAGGTTTCTGGAACTCGAGATGGGAATCTAGCTACAGAAAGTTAGGGTCTCTGTCCCTGGAAGAATCTGGATTTAAGAAACAAGTTATCAGAGAAGATATTCAAAAAGGGTCAGAAAGTAACACCAACTTGCAGCAGATACAAGAACTTATTAATAAGATGGGGAAGAAGACTCCAAACAAGGTAGATGTCTTGAGACAAATGAACCTCAAAGCAAAGGAAGGATAAACAAGCAGTGAAAGACATTTAATGCTGAATCATTCAAAATGAAACTGGATCTACTAGAGTTAATCCTCCACTTTACTTTTCTATTATTTGATTTTTGGAAAGTCTATTGTATGGTGCATTTCACTTTGATATCTCTAAATCACCCTTCTTAAGTCAAATTCAGATTTTAATTTCAGCTGATGAATGATCATCTTTAGCTATTGTATGGAGAAACATTTCAATTTCAGTTGCATTTCCTTCACTGTCCATGCAGCAATGTTTGTTTGAAAACTAGTTGAGCATTTTTTGCTTTTTGCTATTATTATTTGTTAAGAATTAGCAGAAATTGGAGAAAAGGAAGGCATTAATATTAGTGATAAGAAACCTAAGTAATATGATTGAAACTAAGAAAAAATACTAAAACAGATTAATCTTTAGCCTCAATCACTTTGACTTAAGCTGATCAATTATGTATTTAAATATGAATAAAATGAATAAGATTAAAAGGTATGTCCTTAATGGCAGAACTATATAATTAATAATGTTTTAATTTTACTTAGCTAAATGGAAATAGAAACCCTCATCACACTATAAATTGTGCATTTAACTTCCATACATTTATATTTTTTGTTCACATTATTAGAAAGGCATTATGTATGAGTCAGGAACATACCCAATAGGGATCTCCTATTTTTGGTCAGGAAAGCTGAAGAAGACAGAGCTAGGCTATACATGTAACTGGATTTTCTCCTTTTACATTCATATTCTAAAGGTTTACTGAGGTCAAGTGATTTACCCAAGGTTACAAGGAAAGTCATTAGTGGAATCAAGTTTAAAATGCTTTCTTCTAAATGATCTGTATCCACATAAATTCTACTTTTTTTTCCCCATGGACCACTAGCCCCATTGTGTAAAACGTGGAAATAACTATATATTCTATAATTTTCTTGGAAAGTTTCAAAACACATTACCAATCTACAGGCTCTGAAACTCTTGTAGAAAAGAAACTAGTTAAATTCTGTTTTGTTTTTGAACTAGAATTTACTACACATATCTCACTGCAAATCCCTTTGTTCTTTCTCATAGTACCCATGCACATTTCCCTGAAGTAATGGTCTGTGAAATTCAGATTGTATTTCTCTGCTCTTAAGCATACTCACAAAAAGGACCCCTCCAGTACTCCAAAGTTTCTGTCTCCTCCTTTCAAGCTCCCAGCCCAGATGAGTTTTAGCCAAGGTACAGTAACAGGGAGGGGCATTGTGTTCAAGCCCAGCTTGGGTTAGATTGAACCTAGTGTGTCCACGTTGGTGGAGTCAGATGCTTGAAACACAGCTTGGATTCAGCCCCTGGGTTGAGGAAAGTGCTCAGCAACAGAAGTTCACTTTGGCCTTGGCACACACCCCCTCCCAAATACCTCATTATCATTATTTTCAAAAGGCATAGCCTAATAACTGATGTAGCCCAAGAGACAATTTTTTTTTTTGATTTTTGGATATTTTCATCCTCTAACAATAAAGTCAACACATACCTAAACCATAAGTGCTTCTTTGGAAAGCAGATTTTTGTTTTTCTCTTCCATGCTACAGTCAGATGATTGTCTCTCAATAAACGCACACACCTACATCACACACACGTCCACACAGAAGCAGTGTTATGCTCAGTACTCCTTAGACACTGCTCTCTCTTTCCTCCTGGCCAATAATGCCACTTAGCTTTACTTAATATAGTTTCTGTTTTAGTCATCACAACCCAAGGTGGGGGAAAAAGAAGGGAACTAGCACGTATTGAATACCTATATGTGACAGCCCCTTTATATCTCATTCCTCTCATTTATTCCTCTTTGAGGAAAACTGAAGCTTGGCACTTTTATGTCAATTGTTCAGGGTAGTAAAGCTAATGTGAGTTGAAAACCACTGCCTGCCTTACCAAAACTCATTCCTTTATTCCATGGACATCGTTACAGGCACTGGGGGTACAGAGATGTTTAAAAAAAATAATCACTTAGACACAACAATATAAGTTTGTCTATGGGATTGTGGCGGCCATAAAAGAGGCAATGGCCAATTCTATAGGTGCCTAAAAAAGGAAGTGAGTTTTGAATTGAGTCTTAATTGGATAAGGTGAGGCAAGACATTGCAGGCAGAGGGAGGCAGCATGAACAAGGGCAGGTGGCATGATTAGCCATGGTGTTGAGGAAATTACAATTCATTTGGGTTGGTTATAATAAAAAAAATGTATGAGGGGCATGGTGAGAAATAAAGCTTGTGATGTAGATAACGGTTCTAAACCCGAAAGGTCAATTAATCGACCATCCATGTGAAAAATACATTGAGTCAAACTAGAAGAATGCAGACTGCAGGATGACTGTGAGGATCGGGAATATCTCATGGAGGAGGGAACATTCTGAATTTGGCATGATGTTAAAAAAAAAAAAAAAGAACAGTTATATCAACAAATCCACTCTAAGTTTCTCAAGTGCCCTTTGATTGAAAGTACCCACATAGCAGCTGAATTTCATAAATATTTCTCTTAAAATGACTAAGTCTCACTTGTTTTGAGGATTCAGTCTGAACTTTGAACAAATGACCTGCCTACAATTAACATGTTGTCAGGGTCAATTCTATAGGTCAACCCACAGAGTTTTCGCTAGATGACAACCTTCCCTTAACAATATCCATCCAGTTCCCTCTCCTCCCCAAATCAAGCTGTTTTCAAATAAGTTTGCCAGGTAATAAAATTGGTTTGCTTTAGGACCACTAATAAGAAGTTGCTTTTCTTTGCTCAAGCTCCCCAAAGGGGTTGTAAACTTGCATGTTTAGCTCTGTTCCTGCCTTGGGCTGTTGAGCTCTCCCAGGACCTCTTATCCTGAAAGAACTTGTGCAGTTCCACTTTCGTATGCTGATTGATAATGCTTATATTTTAGTAATACTTCTTTTTACGTTCTATTCAAATTGGTTGCACTGTAAATGAGAGTGTGAAAACAGAGCAATGCTGAACAATTGCAGCTGGATGTTTCCCTCCAAAAGAAGGCAGGTTGAAAGCTGCTTCAAAAAACTCGTGAGAAAATTAAGCTTTTGGGCTCAGATTTTCATCTTACAAACCATAGAGGGCATTTTCTTATGAAGCTTCATATCATTTCCAAACCTTAAAAAATAGAATTTAGAAAAAAAAGAAAAACAACGTTTGTTAATATCTCAATTTCACCTTTATTCCTTCATTTATTCATTCACTGGTTAATATCCATCTAATACATAATGAATATTTACTATGTACAACACATTGCATCAAACATCACTATCAAGCCCCTAGACAGTATTTCTCTAGAGATAAATCAGACGTGAATGTTGCCCTTAAGAATTGTTTTTCTATACTGTAAGTTCTCTGAAGGCAGGTAGTTTGTTTATTTTGTCGACTATTGTAAGTCTCAAGGGCTTAGAAAATGCCTGGCACATAGGGAAAGTTTGGGATTTAGATGGTGTAGCAGTTTAGCATTATTTATGAATTCCAAAAATAGATACTGGATTGTGTTTGTAAATTGGTCTGTTCCTCTGGGCATGATTAAATTATGATTAGGGCTTTGATTGGGCCATGTTAGTAGGGCATTGAGCCCCTGGCCCTTGGTGGGTGGGGACTCACAGATAAAAGACATAGCAAAGGACAGAGTTGGAGTTTTTTTTGATTTTGGAGTCTTGAGCTGGAGCCCCGGGAAGTAAGCATACAGAGGAGCTTGGTCGTGAGGAAAGAGAGAAGGCCCTGGGAAGAGAAATAAGCCATTCACCTAATAGTCTACAGCTGGCCTTGTGGAGATAACAGAGCAGCTGGGCCCAGAGAGAGGCAAGCCCTGGGAAGAGAGGAACCCAGGAAGCCTGAACCCTTACAGACATTGGCAGCCATCTTGCTCCAACATGTGGCAATAAACTTTGGTGAGGGAGGTAACTTGTGCTTTATAAGCTGGTAACTGTAAGCTTCTACTCCAAATAGATATCCTTTATAAAAACCAACTGATTTCTGGTATTTTGTGTCAGCACCCCTTTGGCTGACTGATGGTGTTTGGTGATTCTACCAATCACCTTTCATTTGCTAGAGGGAGGATAAAACCTCTTCAGGGTCCCATCTGAAATGGCAATACATGTGAAGAAAATCAGCAAAATACTAGCGCAGTGCTTTGATTAATACTCAGGGAGGCCTAAGTCAAGTCTCAATGCAGAGCTTTGACATACACTGTGTGGGAAAACATGGATTCCACTCCCTTACCCTGGATTTAAGATGGCCTCTGTGGGTTACACTCCAGCCCAGCAGAGCAGCTCCACTAGAATGTTTTTTGAATGGTTGTAGAGTCTTTTTAAAATCATCAGATGATATTACTGTAGATATATTGGCAAGCCACAGGTACTTATTTTTATTCCTTGGTTATCCTTAATGCTTCACTTTTTAAAAATTATAAATTTTTATTTACAAACTTTCTCTACAACAAACAAAAACTTCCTCTTCCCTTGTCCCAGCCCCTGGTTACTTTAATCTACTTTCTATTGTTGCAAATTTGCTATTTCTAAGATATCCCATATGTTTTAGTTTCCTAGGTTGCTCAAGCAAATACCATGAAATAAGTTGGCATAAACAATGAGAATTTATTAGCTTACTGTTTTGAGGCTAAAAGAAAGTCCAAATCAAGGTGATGATTTCTCTCCTAAGACTCTTGACATTCTGGCACTGGCTGCTGGTGTTTCTTAGCATATTCCATGGCATTCACAGGCCATTTCTCCTGGTCTCTCCCTTCTCTTCCAGGTTCTGTCAATGTCCAGCTTCTTGCTTCCTCTGCCTTTCTCTCTTTCTCTGTCTAAAGTTGACTGCAGTTATAAAGTATTCCAGCAATAAGATTAAGGCACATCCTGAATGAGGTGGGCTATACCTTCTTAGCTGAAGTAACCTCATCAAAATGTCCTACATACAATGAGTCTACAGCCACAGGAACGGGTTAAATTTAAGACCATGTTTTTATAAGTGGCATCATATAATATTTGCCCTTATGTGCCTTACTTACTTCACTCAGCATCATGTTTTCAAGGTTCATCCATGCTGCAGCATGTCTCCGAACTTCATTCTTTCTTATGGTGGAATAATATTCCATTTTGAATATGTACCACATTTTGTTCATACATTCATCTGTTGTTGGACTTTTTGTTTCCACCTTTTAACTGTTGTGAATAAAGGTGCTGTAAATGATGATGTGCAAGGATCTGTTAGAAACCCTGTTGCACTTTCTTTGGGTATATAGCTAGGAGTGGCAATGCTGGGTATTGGGGATTGAATTATGTATTCCCAAAATGATATGTTCAAGTCTTAATTCCCATTCCTGTGGGTGTGACCTCGTTTGTATATAGGACCTTTGAAGCTGTTACTGTTAGTTAAGGTGTGGTCAAACTGGACCAGGGTGGGCCTTAATCTGTATGATGAGGTGCTCCACAGAGAGGAAATTGAGGCACCGTCAGTAGAAGCCAGAAACTAGTAGAAGCAACAATTCAGAAGTCCGAAGTAGGAGAAGCCATAGGTCAGAAAAAGCCAGAAAAGGAGACAGATCGCCATGTGATGAAGGCAGAAATGCAAGCCAAGGAACCCCAAGACCTGTGCAAGCCAGCACCACAACACTACAGACACCAGGAGAAAATACAGTCTGTCAAGACCTCAATTTTGGGCTTGTAGCCTCTAAAACCATGAGAAATTAATTCCTGTTTTTTAAACCATCCCATTATGTGGTATTTGTCATAGTAGCACTGGCAACATAAGATACCAGGTGATATGATAATTCTATACTTAACTTTTTGAGGAACTATCATATTGCTTTCCACAGTGGCTATATAATTTCACATTCCTACCAATAATGCACGAGGGTTCCAATTTCTTTGCATCCTCTCCAACCCTTGTTACTCTCCTTTAAAAAAAAAAACAGCAATAACCATCCTGTGGGTATGAAGTGGCATCTCACTGTGGTTTTGATTTGCATTTCCATAATGGCTAGTGATGTTGAACATCTTTTCACAAATTTTTGTCTATTTGCATATTCTGTTTGGAAAAATGTTTCTTCAAGTCCTTTCCCCAATTTTTTTAGGAGTTTCCAGGGATTGAACCAAGGATTTTATACATGGGAAGCAAGTGCTCAACCCCTGAGCTACATCTTCTCGCGAATGAGGCTTGGTTTTTTTCGTTTGTTTGTTTTTAGGATTTGCTGGGGATCAAATGTGGAACCTCAAATACTTGAGCTAAATCTGCTCCCCTTCCCCAATTTTTAGTTTTGCATTGTAAAAGTTCAAATGCATACATATATCTTCCTTTCCAATTTGGATACATTTTCTTTTCTTTTCTTTTCTTTTCTTTTCTTTTCTTTTCTTTTCTTTTCTTTTCTTTTCTTTTCTGCTTAATTGCTCTGACTAGAGCTTCTAGTACAGTACTGAATAGCAGTCATGACATTGGGCATTCTTGTCTTCTTTCTGATCTTAAAGGGCAAGCTTTCATTCTTTCACTATTGTATGATGTCAGCCATAGGTTTTTCATAAATGGCCTTTATCATGTTGTTAAGTAAGTTTCCTTCTATTCCTACTTTTCTGAGTATTTTTACCATGATATAATGCTAGATTTGGTCAAATTCCCTTTCTATGTCTATTTAGATAATGTATTTTTTTTTTCATTCTATCTATGTGGTATATTACATTGATTTTCATATGTTGAACTACCCTTGCATTCCTGGGATAAATCCCACATGGTAATGTTGTATAATCTTTTTGATATGCTGTAAGATTCAGTTTGCCTTAAGGATTTTTGTATCTATATTTATAAGCAAAAATTGGTCTATATTTTTGTTTTCTTGTGATGTCTTTATCAGGTTTTGGCATCAAGATAACACTAGCTTCAAAGAATTAATTAAGAAGTCTTCCCTTCTGTTGAATTCTTTGGAAGAGTTTGAGAAGGATGGGTATTAATCCATCTTTAAATGTTTGGTAGCATTTACCACTGAAGCCTTGACGTCCTGGACTTGTCTTTGGTGGAAATTTTTGTATTGTTGATTCAATCTCTTAGCTTTTTATAGGCTTCTTGAGGTTTTCTATTTTGGCGGGGGGGGGGGGGGG
>JAQZBX010112018.1:0-10234 GCA_029593785.1 Cabassous unicinctus
AGAAAAAAAAAAAAGTAAGAAAAACCATCACCAAAAGCAGAATTAACACTAAGGGAAACAAACTTAATAAAACAAACTAAAGACTACTTTAAAATAAGTGTAAGTAATATCTTCTAGAGTGCGAAAGAGGATATTGCATCAAAAAATTACCTAGTGATATTAAATATTAATTTTTTTTTTATTTTTAAAATAAAAAACTTCAACTCATAGACTTGAAGGGTCACAGCTAAAGAGCAAATCTGTGCCCAGGAAGACACACCAGAGGATTCCCCAAAGTTCAGAACAAAAGGACATAGATATAAAAGTATAAGAAAAAAAGCCAAGAAAAAAGAAGATATGTACAGAAGGCCCACAAGAAAAACTCCAGGTCCAGAAAGTTTTTTTACTTCTTAGGTTGAAATAATTTTAGAGTCACAAGAAGTTGCAAAGATAATGCAGCTGCTTCTTGTGTACTCTTCACCCAGCTTCCTCCAATGATAACATCTTACATAATCATGGTAGATTATTAAAACCAGAAAATTAACATTGGTACAGTACTATCAATTAAGCTACAGACTTATTTGGCTTTCACCAGTGTATTAGTCAGCCAACGGGGTGCTAATGAAAAACACCAGAAATCTGTTGGCTTTTATAAAAGACATTTATTTGGGGTAGAAGCCCACAGTTACCAGGCCATAAAGCATAAGTTACTACCCTCAGCAAAGTCTATTGCCACGTGTTGGAGCAAGATGGCTGCCAACATCTACAAGGGTTCAGGCTTCCTGGGTTCTTCTCTTCCTGGGGCTTGCTTGTCTCCGGGTTCAGCTCCTCCGCTATCTCCACAAGGTCAGCTGTAGACTCTGAGGCTTTTTAGGCTTTGCCTCTCTCCACAAAGGCCAGCTGTAGACTAGCAGGTGAATGGCTCTGTCTCTTTCCCAGGGCTTCCGCCATGTCTCAGAGCCGTCTCTATTTCTCTGTGTTCTTCTCCTATGTGTTCACTTCCCAGGCTCCAGCTCAAAACTCAGCATCAGAACTCTGACATCAAAACTCCAACTAACTCCTCTGCTCTGCTGTGTAGTTTTATCTGTGAGTCCCTGTCCACCAAGGGGGTGGAGACTCAACGTCTTACTGACATGGCACAGTCAAAGCCCTAATCATAATTTAATCATGCCCAGGTACAGACCAGTTTACAAGCATAATCCAATATCTATTTTTAGAATTCATAAATAATGCCAAACTGCTACAACCAGTTTTTACACCTACTTTTTTTTTTGGTGTAGAGTTCTTTGAAATGTTATCACATATAGAGATTTGTATAGCCACCACCATAATTAGGATGCAGAACTATTCCATCACCACAAACACAGAAAAACTACCTAATTCTACTTCTTTATAGTTACACTCTCCCCCAAATTCTAACCCCTGGCAACCAGTGATCTGTTACTCATCACCATAATTTTACCATTTCATGAATGCTATGTCAATGAAGTTATACAGTTTGTAAACTTTTGAGATTGGCTTTTTTTACTCAGCATAATCAGGACCAATAACTGTTAAGATAATTTCTAGCAAACCTTTAAGGCACTGTTTTTCCAGAGAATAAAAATAAAAGACATAACCCTCTCCCAAATATTCATGAGGCTAATAAACCATGATACCAAAACAAGCCAAGAATAGTAAAAAAAAGATTTACATCATCTGTGAACAAAGATGCAAGAAATCTGAACAAAATATTAGTAAACTGAATTCAGCAATGCATAATGATCACCAAGACCAAGCTGGGTTTATCACAGGAACATAAGGTTGTGCCAACATTTGAAAGCTTATTAATATATTTTACCACATTAACAGAATAAACATAAGCCATATGATCATCTCAATAGATACAGAAAAAGCGTTTGATAAAATTCAACACACTTCCATGATTTTACCAAAAAACTCTTTAAAAACTAAAAAGAGAAACTTTCTTAGCCAAATAAAAGGTATTTACTGTAAATCAATAACTAATATTCATAATCAAGGTTGATATTCGGTTGATATTCAGCCAGTGCACTCAGCAGTGTGGCATCTGCCAAAGTCTATTCTTAGTCAGACCTCCATTTTTTTTTCTAGGAGGTACTGGGGATTGGGACCTCGTACATGGGAAGCAGGCATGCAACCACTGATCTACATCTGCTCCCAAACATCCATTTTGATTGGTCTGTGTCCATACTGAAGTGCTGTTGAATATTTTGACTCTGATTAAGGTTCTGATGTCATTGTTGACTTTGAGAAAATGGTTTCATTAGAGTGGTGATGAGCCTTAGGTCGGTTCTCTGGTGAAGAGACACTGAGATGGCAATTGTGTGCAGGATGTTATTAAGGAGTACTCTTAGAAATAGCAACTGTAAGGAAATAAGGGAAGCAGGATTGTGCAGAGAGAAAAGTTAAACTGCAAAGCAGTTGTAATAAAAGACAAATCATCCCACATCTGGAGCTGGGATGACCCTTCAGAGTTCTCCTGAATGAATCTATACCCACATCCCATAAGCCAATCCTTGGATTGGGGCTGCCCCTGAGAAGGGGGTTAGCCTTAGATGAGACAACAACTCTCACCCTAGGATTCCTGGAGAGGGACTCAGTGGACAGCCATCAGCCGACGCCCTGGCCAGCTGGGATGCTCTAGGCAGGGCATCGTAACATCTACTTCAGGGTGAAAGTCTGATTAGAATAGGACCAAGAAGGAATGGGAGGAGAAGGAGTACAGACTTGAGAAATTTGCTTGGAAGAGAAATAGGAAAATGGGACAGGAGCTGAAAGAAGATGTAGGGTCTGAGTAGAATTCAAGGTGAGGGTATTGCAGCAAGTTTGAATGCTGGTGGGAATTATCTAATAGAGAGGGAAAAATAGATTATACAAGCAAGAAAATACAGTGGATAGAACCAAATCTTTAAGTAGGAAAAGAGAGATGGAACTCAGAGCACAAGAGTAGCAGTTAACCTTAGATAGGTTGAAGGACAAGTCTTCCTGTGGCAGGTGCTGGACCATAAACTCTCAGCAGGGTAAGTGAGGGAAGTGAGGACAATTGGGGGCTGGATGCCTAAGAAGTGGTGAAAAGTGGTAAGCTCAATGGATTGCAGATGACTATTTTTGTTGAAATTGTTGATAGACGTACTAGAAGGCATGAGCTGGAAAGATAGGAGGGGTGGTCAATAAATCAAATATTTGACATCAAGATTATAGAAGGGATGACGTTATTGGTAATGACAAGCTTTAGGGTATGATCATGAAAGTCAATAGCTAAAGTAAGATGAAGGGCAAAATCATTGGAGGAGAGGAGACAGGGAACCGAGAGGCCAAGATATTAAAAGGCCCATCTACAAAAATATAGAAATGACCTAGAATAATGATGGACATATTATTGGAGTGAGTGATAGTATGCAAGGTGCTAAAATCCACAGAGCATGAGGTGGAACAGTTCTGGGTCTGTAAATGACATCAACAAGGAGGGGTAGTGTGTTGAACATCTGCTGGTATGAGCTTCAGACTGGGAGTTTGGTGGAGGCTAGAGGGACAATTGTCAAATTATTATAACCATATAATCAAAAGTCATAATCATAGACATAGCCAAATGATTTTGACTACTGCTGAAAGAGACTTTTAGAGAATGGCCTTGGAATTGACTTAGCATAAGTAATTGTGTTCCAAATCCCCGAGCTACAATTAAGTGTGGCTGACTCCTAAGCTGGTGACAGGTGCACATTTGCCCTGGCCATCCTCAGAACCTCTTGACGAAGCCCTAAACTTCCCTCCTCTTCTACAAATCCCTCCACCAAAACCTACAGAGAAACCATGGTCCAATATTAGGCAAAAAGACAAAACGAGAGAATTTTGCCTTTGTCTTCTAGCCACCCTATCCCCTTTGCCACATATCCCTGCCTTCCAGGTACGGTACTTTCAAGACTGTAATGTCCTTGCAATGACAGGCTATTATGAATCTTGCCATAACCTATAGAATTGGGTGAGAGAAAGTGAAAACTACAATGTAAACTTTAATCCATGCTTAGTGACAATGCTCCAAAATGTGTTCATCAATTGCAATGAATGTACCTCACTAATGAAGGATGTCATTAAGGTAGGAAAATGTGGGAGGTATGGGGAGCGGGGTATATGGGAATCCCCTATATTTTTTATGTGACATTTGTATTATCTAAGTATCTTTAAAAAAAAATTTTTTTTTAATACTGCAATGTCCTTTATATAACTCCCTCTCCTCCCTTTCCTATTTCTCTCCCTCTTTTTTACTCTCTCCTCACACTCTTTTACCTTCTTCTCCATCCTTCTGCTTTTTATATAAAAATCCATTCCTCTCTCGTGGTGATCCCTTCCCATCACCCTCTGGCCTTCCATTTCTTGTTCCTAAACAGTACCTTTGAGATCAGCTGTTTAGATTCCTCCAGTTTTGGGATAAGAAAATGAGATCCCAAATAGGTGATATGAGTTTCCAAGGTCATACAGCCAATTAATATTAAGGCCAGCACTGGAACTCCTTGCTATTATTCCAATGGTTTTCATTTGCAGGTTAATTCTCAAACTGTGGGGTGCACATTTATTTTATTTATAAAAGAAGAGAGCTTTTGACCAATTCTTCTCCCCCCATCCCCCAAAAAATATATATTCCAGCACTCTTCTGAGGGATATGGGGGAATACTGGAAATAAATGTGCCCCATTTCATTTTTGTATTCATTTTAATAAAAATTGCTTCTCTTCTAGGTCTCACAAGATTTTCTTTGACAGGTGTTGCATTTTCTTATGAGCATGCATATCCTTTCAAATGAAGAACCAAATGGATTAGAGTTTGTTAACATTAAACTCTTAAAAATGAGCAAACAGAATAGAAGACATTTCAACTTGGCCCCAAATCAAAGAAACTGATTGACTGATGCGCTTATCTGCATTTTTTTTTTTAAGTTTCATTATATAACAAGGGGAAAATCATCTCAAATTTTCCTGGCCCTCACCCTTCCTGCTTCTCTTTGCTTTCTTTATAGTTAAGCAAAGACATTAAAAAAATTGGCTCTTAAAAATGTCTTTAGAAAAAGAGGCTGGTTGTGAAGTTGGTAATGCACTCTGCTTCCTGCCTTCTCTGAAGCTTTCCAGATATTAAAACCAAAGTTTCATACAAATGGGCACTGTCTTAATCATTCCCCTTTGTTTTGCTTGATTGGAAGTAATTATAATCATCCACAATTAACCATAAATCACCGTTTTCCAATGGCACTGCCATCCTCTCTGCACTACATGTTCATAATGTAATCTCAGAATAATGTTTTTTTCCAAGTTCCTGCATCAGTTGGAGCCCTATTTTATCCCATCTCATTCTCCCACTCTTCTCCAGCATACCCTCCAATTCATCCAAGCTAAATCTCAGTATCGCTCAATATCTCTTTCTCCCTCTGTCTCTCTCCTCTATTTCTCTCTCTCTGTCTCACACACATGTGCACATACACATGTGTACACATACATATACCTTTGTTCCTTGCTCCCAGCCTAGATGCTTTAGAGGACAGATGCATGATAGGGGAAGGAAGATTTTCCATCAATCAAGTGCCTACGTGATAATCTTAACAGCGAACAGTACTCTAAGTATCCAATGGGAGGGTCTGGGGCAGGAATACAAATGGCGGCTCATATACCATATGTTTAAATATTTAAAAGTTATAGCTCAAGCTAACCAACTGTTGAATACAATATGCTCTCTCCTTTTATCTTGATGAGTACACCATAATGACAACAAAATTGAAAAGTAGGTGTAAAGTTATAGTTTTAAATGACTGGAAGTCAGCAAAATATCAACAATCACTGAATAAAATGAGTATTGCCCTTGTATGGGTGTTCTTTTGCTGTTATAACAATGTCTAGGTAAGTAATAGCCATACATGATTCATAATTTTTACTTATGTATTCCACAAATTTTATTTTCCTTGCCTTTTTTTCAACAAAATCACTATTGTTATATCGAGATTTTCACCTGTTGTATTCTATTGACAATAATGAGATTAAAAAATTTAAATATAACTGTATCAAAGTTAACAAAATTTGAATATATTTTCAACAAAAGTAGAAATTAAAATAAATGTCAAAAATATATCTTATTTTCATTTCAGTTTCAAAAGTTATTGCTTCTAAAGCATTCAAAATGATGCATTAAAATGAAAAGATAAAACATCAAATTATAATTAACAATATCAAAGTTTGAAACAAAATGATTTAAGTAAAGCTGTATTTTATTTAATTTCTGAGGGTTATTAAATCTTGCTACATATTTTATAAAAATAAACCCTATTCCCAATTCAATGTCCATCTACTTGCCAATAATTATATCCCGTTTCACAATGTTATGCCCAGACCTGCTTAAATACAAATTTAAGAGTATTTTTGTTTAAAATTGCAAACTGTTCTTCAGCTGCCATGAGCAACTGTTGCAAATATTATGCTAATTGGTGAATAACTCTGAAACCACAATTTAAACCTGAAGAGAAGCAAGAAATGGATACCAAGCACTACTGGGAAATGATACATCATTATGCAAGAATCTATTGCATTCATGCTATCTGAGAATAGGATTTGACAAGTTAATTAAATTTTTTTTTTACATTTACGTAAGTGCTACTACGCAGTGACCTTCCCTAATATCAGCAGTGGCACCACACACAACTTTCACAGCATTTGAAGACAATTACCTTCAGTTATGAGCCTTCATACAGGAAAGGTGAAGAAATATTTCCCTGGTGTTAGTCAAAAGAGTGAATGTATTTTACATCTCATGCCCAGTGCTCAGTACCAAATTCCAAGGGACAGTGGCATTCACGTGTTCTTTGTCTGCAAGTCTTGCCCAAGACTAAGGCCACTCTTTTACGATGGGTATCCTTCAAAAATTAAGAAGAAATATTGGGTCCACAAAGCAAGACCAAGTTGCTATAAAAAGGCGAACATTCTGAACATAAGAAAGAGCACTTGAAAATTTAAAATCTGATAGCAAGAAATTTTAATTCAATAAAAGTGTTGTGAAATAACGTTGAGAAAATCTCCCAGAAAGGAGAACAAAAAGAGAGAGAGAAAATTGGTGATATATGTAAGAAAATTAGCAGACCAATCCAAGACATACAATTCCAACTTACAGGAGTTCTAGACAAAGAAAATAGAGAAAGTAGAAACAATCATATTATAATAAAAACATCAACAACAATAAATTCCAGAACTGAAAGATGTGTTTCCTGATTGAAAGGGACCACTGGATAAGCAGTGAAATGAATAAAAAAATACCCCATATCAAGGTATGTCATTGTGACATTTCTGCATACCAGTGACAAATATAAGAGCCTAAAATTATCTAGGGAATTAAACAATGTTCATGTACAAAAGATGTATCAACATCATTAAAAATTCACATTAGCAACACAGGTAGCTAGAAAACAATGTAGCAATGCCATCAAAATGGTGAGAAGGAATTAATGCCAATCTAGAATTTTGGGTCCTGCTGAACTATCAGTCAAGGATGTAGATGAAACAAATAAATTTAGAAATTCAATGTACCCAGACAATTGTCTTCCCAGCTACATTTTCCAGGAAGCTACTGGATGACCCACTCCTTCACGATGAATAGTCAAGCAACAAAGGGGAAGACATGGATTCCAGGCACAGGAGAGAGTTAAAGAACTCCACAGGACAAAGTGAGAGAAGTAACAAGATGGCAGCTCTGCAGCAGACTCTACAGGAACCAGCCCAACTGAACACGTCAAGAAGAATATGAAAGCGATAGAACCCCTGACGTGTATAAACATGTTTAGAGCAGATTTTCTGATCTGTTTCAGAAGAAAGTTTGGGAGACTTAGTGACTGGTACAAAAACACTTAGCAAATAAAAAGGTGGCAATAATTAATTCTGGGGAAAGAAAATTAAAAGTTATTTTTTTTAAAGAGAAGAAATGGTATCTTAGCATAGGACTTGGCTCATCTGAATATTAGTTGCATAGTGATAATATTGCAAATACTGAGGAATGATTTAACCAAAAATATTGAGAAAACCATTGTTTTCATTTCCTGGCTGCTAAAACAAATACCATACAATTAGTTGGCTTAAACAATGGGAATTTATTGGCTCACGATTTTGAGGCTAGGAGAAGTCTAAAATCTAGGGTTGGCAAGTTGATACTTTCTCCCTAAGACTGTGGCATCCTGCAATTCTTGCTCCAAAGCTTTTCTGTTACATGACAATGTACATGGCTGTGTCTTCTCTTTTCTCTTCCAGGTTCCCTTGACTTCCAGCTTCTGCCTACTGCCCATGGCATCTCTCTCCATCTGCCTTTCACTCTGTTTATAAAGAATTTCAGTAATCTGGATTAAAATCCACCTGATTCAGTGGGGCCACACCTTAACTGAAGTAACATCTTGAAGAGATCTTATTGACAATGGGTCCACACCCACCAGAATGCAGACCAAAACCAAGAACATGTACAAACGGGAGTACACTATTCAATCCACCACAACCATATAAAAAAAATGGAGAATAATGGGAGGGGAAATGTGTATGTGTGTGTGTATGTGTAAAAAGGCAATATGTCCTTGAAAAAAATAAGAAACTATAATATAATCATTTTTGAAGAATAAACAAAGGAAAAGGTAAAGAAGTAGGTAGAGAATGAGAGAATTGGAAGTCAAGGGAAATTTGGCAAAGGACTACTGGTTTTTCATTATATACCTAATACTGCTTATTGATTTTTAAAACTATGTGCATGTTTTACTTTGATATAACTCAATTAAAATAAGTTGTGTGGGAGAGTGTGTGGGATGAGAGACTGGAGATACAGTTTGGTGACAGATTGTGAAGCAATTCTAGAAGACTGGGAAAGTGAATTGACCAGGGGTGAAGAGTAAGATTGCCTCTCAGCTTAAAAAGTGTGATTTAGATTCAAGGTCATGATTTTAAAGTGAGAATAGCCAGTGTGATAATATGTTTTCCTCCACCTACACTCAGTTACACAGGTACAGGTACTCAGCAAAGAGTTGGATTTAATCAAGGTTGTCACTCTGTCAAGTGAATAAGATAAACTGAGGGAAAGAGAGAACCAAAGGTATATGCAAGGATTATAATAATTGAACATGGAATTTAAGATAGGTAAAGAGGGGAAGGAGGATATCAAAAAGATGATGGGCAGGGGAAATGTGGTTGGATCAAAAGATTGGGGGTTCTGATGGGATAGAAAGATTGTTGGAGTTGGGATTCTAGAAGGAATGAAATAGAAAAATAAGTGATGTTGATCAGAGAGGGGGAGGCATGAGGTGGAGGTTGTAGAGATGTTGCAGTACTGGTGACCACAAGGGTGAGGAAATAACAAGAGAAGTGAGTGGCTCAGGACGGGTGAGGACAAGATAACTCAGGGAGAAGAGCTCAAGGGATTGCAGGGACAAGACTCATTTTAGAGAAAGTGATCAAATGTAATAAAGGGGGGAAACTGAGGAGTCAGGTCTTGATACCCACAATGAGTGGTGCCATCCTCATATTTCATACCTGTGAACTTTAGTTCCTGAGCTTATAAAGTCAAGATGAAAAGAGATATTTTACCTGGTCTACAGCAAATAAACCCTTTACACGTCTGGCAGTGGGAGGAGGGTAGAGGTGGGATGTATTTCACACATCCTGGCATATGATGACAACAACTACAATGTCTTCAATTTAGAGTTTCTTTGGTGGTTTTTAGTTTTCTAAATAATAAGGGTTGCTGCCTTTTTTCAGGAGACATTTCTTGAATCTTACCATGTGTTTATTCTATCCTGTACCCAGAATGGCTGGAACCCACCCATATAAACACTGATGTGAGTACAGAAAGCCTAGTGCCATGCCCTGTCCTCCGCCCTCATTCAGACTCCCCCCAGGTCCTTCACTACTCTTCCTTAGCTCTCCAATCCCTTGACGCTCTACTTCAGGTCCTAAGAGCCATTTCAGGTTCCCCTTTACAGGCCACCATCTTGTACTTCGTCAATGTACTTCATCAGTTATCTTGTTTTTGAACCTGCACTACCATCACGCCCTATTCTGGAACATCCTCCACTTCAAAATATGCATTCTCGCTGCCCATCCAAGTTCTTCCAGGACCCATTCAGGTGGGCTAGGTCCCTCAGCACGTGGGTCAAGGAGAGGGGGAGTACTCACTCTGTACCAGGCACTTGTTCCTTCCTCACCTTCTCACCAAACAAGGGAGAAGTGTTGGAAAAA
>JAQZBX010112019.1:0-10238 GCA_029593785.1 Cabassous unicinctus
CGAACCCGGGCCTCCCATATGGTAAACGGGGGCTCTATCCACTGAGCCACACCCGCTTCCCTGCAATAGCCTTAGATTGCATTAAATTCAGCTGTGGTGTCTTTGATTCGGTTACCTGTTAAGATTAGGGATTTTGATTTGACTAAGTCAGTGGTCTTGACTCAGGTTGAGTCTCCACCCCTTTGCTGGGTTTGATATAAACAGACACTCAGACACACAGGAAAAAAGAGCTCTGTCATTTTTGATCCTGCCATGTCACAGAAAGGAGAAGGCTCACACAGCTGAAGCCCTGGAGAGAGATGAGCCATTTGCCTGATAGCTTACTGCTGAGATTTGGAAGAAAGCAGAACCACCCAGACTCATATAGGAGGCCCAGAAAGAAACAAGCCCTATGCCAGGAGAAAGAAGACTTTACTAATTCACAGAGCCTCAAGAGGCTGGGCCCAAGGAGCCTCAAGAAGAAGAGGAAGCCCAGAGGGGAAGGCAGAGACCAGCCAGAGATCAGTGACCATCTTGCTTCAACCCGTGTCAACTGACTTTGGTGAAAAAGCAATTTGAGCTGGACTTTTTAACGGCCTTGTAACTGTAAGCTTTTATCCCAAATAAATACCCTTTATGAAAGCCAACAAAGGGTGGGTGTAGCTCAGTTGGTTGAGCACCTGCTTCACATGTATGAGGTCCTGGGTTCAATTCCTCGTGCCTCCTAAAAAAAAAGTCAACAGATTTCTGGTACTTTGCATTGGCAGACTAATATACCACCTCTAAGAGCCATTGTGAAAAAGAAAGAAACAACCCAGGAAACAGGAGACATTTCCAAGGCAGAGGAGGTCAAGGGAAAAGACCAGGCAGGTCATGCACATCCAATCTTCTGGGGTAAAACGTTCCCATAGGGATGGCTATTTCCAACAGACAGGTCCGCCCGATCCCACACTGCAAAGGACAAACATGTCTTTTAGTGAGAAGGTGAATGATTGCGAGTGCACAAGCAAGGAACTGGAGGAATCTTGGCAAAACCAGTTCAAAGTGAGAATGAGAGTTAGGGTTTTTATAAGGGAAAAAGGGGGGGGTAGTTGAGAAGAAAAACAAGTAAATAAAACAAATGATATGTGAGGAGGGTTCGTGCAATTTCTCAGTCCTGTGTTGTCTCAAGCACACCCAACTTGTCTTTGATTTCAGCAGCTACTAAACCACAGTTTGTTATCGTTGTGCAGGTGCAAGGCCTTCACAACTCCTTCTCGGACAATCGCTCAAGGATATCAAACTTTTTGCCTCTAGATAAGTTACAGATTTACACCATTCTGTCTGGTTTTGCTTTGAGATGTTATCTTATTCCTGTGAGCACAACTGAGAAGGTCTGGTTAATATCCTTCAGGGAACTAAGTGCAAAGAGTAAACTTGTAAAATTAGATTACTAGAAACCCAGCTCAATTAGTTTTAGGATTTTCAGAGCTGCTTAAGTGAAGAAATTTCAAGTGAAGAAATTTCAATAAGCACATTTTCCAGCTATCAAAAACAGATTTAGGCAGTCAACGTTTTTAAAACAAGAGGCCCACTAAGCACCAATTAATACATATTTTTAAATGGCTAAAAATTGTGAACTATATCTCAATAAAACTGTGATAAATGTATATAGATAACATTTATATATTTTGATATATTAATCTATGCTTCATTCTCTGGATTTTCTTTTTTCTCTCCCCTGTGTCAAATGGAAGGCTTCCAATTCATTTTTTGCTCCAGGGGAGACAAACAATGAGACAGAAAGCTGAAATTGTCGGCAAATCTTTCCAGATTTTATGATCCAAAAACCCGAGTCCTTAGAGGAATTTAGGAGGCGAGAGAGAAAAGATTAAAAAATGCAGTCTCTCAAAAGGAAAAGAAAGAAAGGGAGAGCCCTGGGGCCCCGGGGACAGGTGAGGACCTCTGTCCTACCCCTGCAGTCCCCCGAGCAGGGTAGGAACACCCTAAGAAGCAGGCAGCAGGGGCCACAGAGGCAGGTGGCACCATAGGGCACGTCAGAAAATGTTCCTGGGTCCCAAGCATGGCACCCAAACAGCAGAGGCCACTGGACTCAAAGGGACAGGGCAATGGAAATGTTAATTCTAAAGAAATTGTGATTCAAGCATTGGAAGAAATTACAACATTGATGTGGAGCCAGTGGCCACTGGGGGCTCTGGGGGCAGGGAGAGGGAAAAGCACTTGTAATACGGGGGCTTTTTCAGGACTTGGGAAATGTCCTGAGTGACATTGCAAGGACAGATATAGGCCATTTTATATCATTGCATAACATGCAGAACTGTGTGGGAGAGAGTGTGGACTACAATGTGAACTATGGTCCATGCTTAATGGCAAAGCCCCAGGATGCGTTTATCAATTGCAATTAATGTGCCACACTAATGAAGAATGTTGTTGTGGGAGGTGTGGAAGGTGGGCCATATGGGAACCTCTGTATTTTTTGTGTAACATTTATGTAATCTAAGTATCTTTTAAAAAATTAAAAATAAAATAAAATAAAAAACTATGGGGGATCTGAACAAGGACCAGACTGTCAGCAGCCTGCCACCTTCTTCCTCATCCTGAAAAGCCCTGGTACTGTGACATAATGCTGGGGGTGGTGTGAGGCCATAAACCAGAAAAGCCATAAATTCCTAGATGAGACAAAAACAAAAACAAACAAAAAACAAAACACCCTGTAGGTGCATTTTAAAGAACAAGAGCTCATTCCTAAACTATCTGCACTATAACCACTCCTGTTTCATGTTTCTTCAAAGAAACATGCTTGCCATCTTGCAAACCCAACTCGGCTCTGTGCCTTCCTTGTTCTTACCCCATATAACCCCCTGTAAGCCCCTGGGTGGTGCACATCCTACGGCCACCCGGGACCGGCATGCAGGTCTGGAAGTTCCCTAATAAACTGTTACTATTTTGCTATATGGAGCGGCCTGCTTCCTTTTTCAGTCTTAAGTGCCCATCAAACTTCAGCAGAACTGATACCAAGAAAAAGTGGGTTCTTTGCACCCAGTGCACTTTACAGACCAACTCCGGAGACACCCGTTTCGAAGAGAGAAAGTTTATTTGCTTGTGCGTAGCAAAGGAGGTCAGAGACCTAATGGCCCAAAACCTGCCTCCTGGAACTGCAGTACTCCTCATAGTTTTATAGTATCCAGGCTTAGCCATTTATGCTAATGAGTAATTGAGGTGGGGCTGGCTCAGGTTCCTTCACTAATAAACATTAAGGAGCTGAACAGGATGGGGGGTGGATACAAAACCAGGGTGAGTCACAAGGTTATTTCAATCACAAGACAATTATTATCAGAGATCAAGTTATCTGGGGATGGAGGGTACAGAACCAGGGTCAATTACAAGGTTTTTCTTGTGGCTTTCAGACAGAGGAGGGTGGAGTGGTTACCATTTCAATAAAAATGTTCATATTCAAGGGTAAGATCAATCCGGAATTATCGTCTAATAGCAGGTCTTGATTAGAGATGACCATATACAAAGGTAAGATACATGTGGAGTAATCATTATAATAGTAATTTTTAGTTACAAAGGACTATTACAAAGATAAGATCTGTCTGGAATAATCATCACAATGGCAGGATTTTAGTTGGAAATGGCCATGTACAAAGGGTGAGGTTGATCTAGCCAGTTTCAGTAATTTCAGATATTAACCTTTGGCTATTTTATAATATACTGGAAGTAGAAGGGATCTATATAATGATTCAGTAATCATAATTATTTGTTAATTCTTAACCCACGGTTACAGAACCTATTCTGTAGCTTCATGGCCAGACAGGTGGGGAGTGGGTTTGGAATCAGAAGTTTAGTGGTGTTGGAGGAAGGCACATATTTTTTTTATACATCTGAGTTACACCTGAGAGTCAGGCTTATTATATCCATTTTATAGACGAAAAACCTGAGTTTCAGAGATGTTAAGTAACTTGTCCCAGATCAAAAGAGCTAGTAAGTGGCAACATTAGGTTTTGAATACAAGTGTATCTGACTCCAAAGTCCATGCCATTGATTTGGGGCTGTGGCTAAAACACACACACACACACACACACATGTATCCTTGACCATTTCCATGTGTGGTACAAATTTCCTATTATAACCTTGGTCCCAGGCATAGGCTACATACAGCAAACAAATAGAGTGTCTGCCTTTGTGAAGCTTCCTAGCTGGTTGATTAAGGGGTAAATTTTCTCTGGTTAGACATAACAGAAAAATAATAGGAATATTACACAGGCATGCTGCAATCATACCATCATGTGTTTCTAAGTGGCTATAGGTAAATCAAATTTCATAAATTAAATCACTTTAAATATCATAGGACTCATAAATTAGAGGAATCCTAAAGTGAATTATTTGCTAAGGTGGATTATAAAACTATCTACTTTCAGAACTAGAAGAAAAAGTTCTGAGGTTTTTTAAGCTAATACCCTCATGTATCATTAGCTGTGAATAATGGAGATCCAAAATAGCAGTAGCTCTCTTATGCAAAAATCCAGAAATAGAACTACAGTGCTGGTGGGAATATAAAATGATACAGCCACTTTAGCAGTTTCTTAAAAAGTTAAACATACACTAACTATATGACCTAGCAATTCCACTCCTAAATATCTATCTAAGAGAAAGGAAGACATTTGTCCACACGAAGACTTGTACACAAATGCTTATAGCAACATGATCCATAAGCGCCAAAAACTGTTAACAATCCAAATATGGTGTATTCATAAAATGGAATACTACTCAGCAACAAAAACTACCAATACATTTAACAGCATGGATGAATCTCAAAAACATGCTAAATAAAAGAAAACAGACACACACATATGGTATGATTCATTTATATGACAGTTCTAGAAAATGTAAAACTATAGAGGCCAAAATCAAAGTAGTGGCTGTTTGGGGCTGGAGGTGGAGTGGGATTGACTGTAAAGAGTCACTGACTCCTAAGAGGTAGCTCAACAGGTCCTGCTACCATCATGTGGCCATTCCCTGCAGCCTAAATCAAAGAGCAGAAAAATTACAAGAGTAATAGAATTACCCTGGGAAAAGGGTGCAAAGGCTTTTCAGGCAAGGATGTTTGTGTGTCCTGTGATGCAAGTAGACTCCACAAACAGCAGAACCTGAGTGTTCTCATTGTATCCTGGGCAGGCAGCTGAAGGTGGCAGTCAAAAGGGATTCTGCTGGAGAAGGTTACTTTAGGACATGCCATTTGGAATAAAGACTACAGTTGCCATTCTCCCTTGCCCCTAGACTGCTCAGTTGAGGCCAATGAGATGTGCGGCGTCTGGGCAGTAGAGAGCGCCCACAGGGCCTCCTCTGCAGAGGCTTTTCATTTGTTTCCCTCTTTAATCCCTCCTGTCTCTTCAACAGTCCTAAAGGATGCAGAAGAAACAGACCAGAGCCCTTTCCCTCATGCAGGTCCCTTGGTCATATGTAAGCTGGGAAAGAGGAGAGAGCCTTGAATTGGATACAAGATTGAAGCTTCTAGTTGAACTAGACTGGGCTAGACTTTTCAATACCTGAGTGTGACTAGGAAGCTTTGGGATCTACCCAGGATGTCATTAAGGAACACAAAATAGGTGCTTAGTGGATATTAGTTCACTGCAATTGAGCTGTTTAGTACACCCAGATTTTCACATGCTGTAATTTTCTTAAAATGGGAGCACACTTGAGGATGTGTGGAGTATCTGTAGATGGGGGGAAGAACACCAGAATTATTTAGCAAACATCTGTCAAAAAGGGCACCAGTAGCCAAAAAAATGTGTCATTGTAAATTTCAGTATCCTACAGCATGCGGATCCTATCCCACTAGACACTTGCTTCCCAGGTTGTGTCTTCGTTATCATTGCACAGAGTAAGATGATCAATAAATAATTTGTGGCTCAATGAATGGATGAAAAACTTTTTTTAAAGATTTATTTATTTATTTATCCCCACCCCCACCCCTTCATTGTTTTGTGCTCGCTGTCTACTCTCTGTGTGTTCTTCTGTGTCTGCTTGTCTTCTCTTCAGGCAGCACCGGGAACCTTTAGGTGGCACCAGGAACAAATCCTGGGACCTTCCAGAATGGGAGAGAGGCATTCAATCTCTGGTGCCACCTCAGTTCCCTGGTCTGCTGTGTCTCTTATTGTCTCTCCTCTGTGTCTCTTTTTGTTGGGTCATCTTGCTGCGCCAGCTCTCCATGTGGGCCAGAACTCCTGCGCGGGCCAGCTCTCTGCTCAGGACAGCTCACTGCACGGGCCAGCTTGCCTTTCACCAGGAGGCCCCGGGAATTGAACCCTGGACCTCTTATATGGTAGATGGGAGTGCAATCACTTGAGCCACATCCATTTCCCTGGATGAAGAATTTTACATGAAAATGATTTTCTTAACCTTTTCATCAAACAGGTATCTTCTGTTATCCAATTTTCCCAACATCTTTTGAAATGTGATTGCTGCATATATATCCAGCAAAATAAGCAAGGCTCTATGGAATTCCAACCTTCTAGCATTAATAAAGTAATAAACTAGGAAACTAATTTGTTTTACATAATTTAAATCTTTAAATGTAAAGGATGGCACAATCACCCATTTTGTGATAGATGCTGACACCTACTGGCCAAATATGATATTACATGTTTGATACATTTTGGACCAAAAATGAAGGAAAATGTTCTGGGTCCTTGGAGGGTGAAGTGTTGGGTTTTTACTGGGGAGTGAGGGAGAGAGATCCTGGTTCCAGCTGGGTGAGAATGTGGCCACCCAGGAAATGGAGACCCCAAGGATGAGAAAAGACCTATGGAAGTTGTGGCATGAACCTATAATTCCTGCCTTGCCTGTCTTCTCCCTTCATCTCCTTGAGGTTTTCATCTGGTTTTCCGAGAGATTTTTTTCTCAAGGTACACAGTTCTGTTTTCAAATGAGACTTTGTAAAAGAATCATCCCTAAGCTACCTTAAACAGACGTGCTCCTGCATCCTTTCCTGGGAATTCCTGATCATAACCCTTATTGCAGACTTTTTCTGAGCTCTTCATCTGTGCTAATATGCTAAATGCTTTTAGAAGTGAACAGAACCTGCAGTCTGGCTATCTAGGTCCAAACACTGGTTCTGGCATTTACAATCTGATGACTTTGGTCAAATAGCTTAATTTCTTTTTCCTTATCTCATTTGGGGATAATAATAACACCTACCAACTTCCGGGAAGATGGTGGACTAGAAGAGGAGGGAAAATTACCCAATATATTTTATGAAGCCAACATCACCCTAATACCAAAGCCAAATAAAGAAAATTGTAGACCAATTTCTCTAATGAACATACAGGCAAAAATGTTCAACAAAATACTTGCACATCAAATCCAACAGCATATCAGAAGACTTATACATCACAACCAAGTGTGATTCATTCCTGGTATGCAAGGCTGGTTTGACATAAGAAAATCAATCAAAATAATACATCACATTAACAAATTAAAGGAAAAAAAACATTTGATCATCTCAATCGATGCAGAAAGGCATTCGACAAAATCCAGCATCCTTTTTTGGTAAAAACAATTCAAAAGATAGGAATAGAAGGAAAATTCCTCAATATGATAAAAGGCATGTATGAAAAACCCACAGCCAACATCATACTCAATGGGGAAAGGTTGAAAGCTTTCCCTCTAACATCCAGAACAAGACAATGATGCCCACTATCACCATTGTTACTCAATATTGCACTAGAAGTTCTAGCTAGGGCAATTAGACAAGAAAAAAAAAAAATTAAAGGCATCCAAATAGGAAAAGAGGAAGTAAAACTCTCACTGTTTGTGGATGACATGATCCTGTATTTAGAAAATTCTGAAGTATCCATGACAAAGCTACTTGAGCTAATAAATGAGTTCAGTAAAGTGGCAGGATACAAGATCAACACACAAAAATCAGTAATGTCTTTGTACACTAGTACTGAACAATCTAAGCAGGAAATCAGGGGAAAAATTCCATTTTCAAGAGCAACGAAAAGACTTAAATACCTAGGAATTAATTTAACCAAAGAAGTACAGGAACTATATGCAGAAAACTACAAAACAATGCTAAAAGAAATCATAAAAGACCTCAACAAATGGGAAGACATTCTGTGTTCATGGATTGGAAGAATAAATATCTTGAAGATATCAGTCCTACCCAAACTGATTGATAGATTCAATGCAATACCAATCAAAATTCCAACAGCCTACTTTAGAGAATTAGAAAACGCAATTACCAAATTCATTTGGAAGGGAAAGTGCACCCGAATAGCCAAAAGCATTCTAGAAAAGTAGAGTGACATGGGAGGAATTTCTCTGCCTGACCTTGAAACATATTACAAAGCTACAGTTGTCAAAACAGCTTGGTACTGACATATAGGTAGACACATTGATCAGTGGAATAGAATTGAGAATCCAGAAATAAACTCTCACTTCTATGGTCAACTGGTTTTTGACAAACCTACCAAGTCCATGTTAACAGGACAAATGGTGTTGGGAGAACCAGATATCTATAATCAAAGAAGGAAAGAGGACCCCTATCTCACTCCCTATACAAGAATCAACTCAAAATTGACCAAAGACCTAAATATAAAAGCCAGGACCATAAAACTACTAGAAGAAAATATAGGGAAACATCTTCAAGACATTGTAGTAGGTGGTGGTTTCTTGGACCTTACACCCAGAGCACAAGCTACAAAATGAAAAGTAGGTAAATGGGACCTCGTCAAAATTAAAGACTTTTGTACCTCACAGGACTTTGTCAAAGGGGTAAAAAGGAAGCTGACTCAATAGGAAATCAGCGTCCGATAAGGGTATAATATCCAGGATATATAAAGAGATGTTACAACTCAACAATAAAAAGACAAACAACCCAATTAAAAAATGGGAAAAAGACTTAATACATTTGTCCACAGAAGAAATACAAACAGTGAAAAAGTATATGAAAAAATGATCAACATCACTCATGATTAGGGAAATGCAAATCAAAACTACAATGAGATATCATTTCACACCTATTAGAATGGCCATTATTAAAAAGACAGATAACCACAAGTGTTGGAGAGGATGTGGAGAGATAGGAACACTTCTTCACTGTTGGTGGGAATGCACAGTGGTACAGCCACTGTGGAGGACTATTTGGCAGTTCCTAAAGAAGTTGAATATAGACTTGCCACGTAACCCAGCAATACCACTACTGGGTATACACCCAGAAGAACTGAGAGCAGTGACAGAAACAGACACCTGCACACTGGTGTTCATAGCAACATTATTCACCATTGCCAAAAGTTGGTAACAACCCAGGTGTCCATCAACAGACAAATGGATAAACAAACTGTGTATATTCACACGATGGAATATTATGCTGCTGTAAGAAGAAATAAAGTCATAAAGCATATGACAACATGGATGAACCTGGAGGATATTATGTCAAGCAAAGCAAGCCAGACACTAAAGGATAAATACTGTATGATTGCATGAATATGAACCAAACATATTGTGTAACATATTTATGATTTTTAAAAAATTTATATGTAAAAAAAAAAAAATCTCCCAACAAAGAAAAGTCCAGGACCTGATGGCTTCACAGGTGAATTCTACCAAGCATTTTGAGAAGAATTAACACCAATCCTCTTTAAATTCTTCCAAAAAATTGAAGAGGAGGGAAAATTATCCAACACATTTTATGAAGCCAACATCACCCTAATACCAAAGCCAGATAAAGACATTACAAGAAAAGAAAATTACAGACCAATCTCTCTCTTGAACATAGATGCAAAATTTCTCAACAAAATACTTGCAACTATATACCAACAGTATATCAAAAGACGTATAGGGAAGAGGATGTGGCTCAGGCGACCGGGCACCCGCTTACTACAGGGGAGGTCGCTGGTTCGGATCCCGGTGCCTCCTAAAGAAGACAGCGGGCCAGTGCGATGGGCAGGCATGGCAAGCTGACACAACAAGAGACATAAGAAGAGGGAACATAAAGAGAGAAACAACAAAGCAGGGAGAAGAGGTTCCAGTGTCTCCTAAAGAAGACAGCAAGCTAACACAACAAGACGGCACAACAAGAGACGTGGTGAAGAAGAACAATGAGAGACACAACAAAGCAGGGAACAGAGGAGGCTCAAGTGATTAGGCTCCTCCCTCCCACATCAGAGGTCCCTGGTTCAGCTCCTGGTGCCTCCCAAAAAGAAAACAAGAAAGACAAACAGACATGGCAAGTGCAAACAACAAGGGGGTGG
>JAQZBX010112020.1:0-10221 GCA_029593785.1 Cabassous unicinctus
AGTTATAAAATCAAGAAACTGCAAATGTTGCTTTCTGTTTCACCTGAATTCTGTCAACTCAAGGAGAATGAATTCACCCACACTCTTTTTCATTCTCATATCTGTAGCTATAGGTAGAATTCAGGTGAAAAAGTTTAATCTTCAGAAGGAAGAAAAGAAGTGAGAACTTAGAAAGATCAGTTTCCTAAACTCTGAAGTCCTTTGTTCTACTCCATGCTCTGTTGCCTTTAATTGACTTTGGCACATATCAGAATCCCATATGAATCTTTATAAATTACAAAGAGCCATGTATCTCCAAGATTGATCTTCTGATTCAGAAACTCACTGTATTGGACCAACATATTTGCATTTTGGAACAAAGGATAATGTTTTTGAGAAATTTTTCCTACCAAAATTGATAAATGCAGACCTTGTTTTTTCCTTGGGCAACTGAAAAAAAAAAAAAAAAAGCTTTGAAAAACCAGTTGAAGATACGTACCCTAATTTATTGGGAGATTTTGTAAGAATTTTTTTAAAAAGATTATTTTATACCCATACCTACACACCTCCATACAAATATATATTTCATGCATTACATATTGATCTATGTATTTTGAAATTTCAAAACCACTATTCCAATAAAATAAATCACTGATATTGATAAAGAATCCCTACTGAAGAAGATATGCTCAGTTCAGTTCACTGATTCTTATATCTTTTTATACCTGACCAACTGAATATCTTGGGTGAAATATGCTTTACAAAAGATCTATTTTGTCTGCCTTTTCCTATGCCCGAATTTCTCTGCTATAATGATGGCCCCAAAAAAACAAAAGTATGGATAACACTTTGAAGTTTCCATAAGGGAGTGGAATTATTCTTTAAATTACTCTTCAATTTATCCCACTAAACACAATAAATTTAGAATATTGAGTTTCTCAGGTGCACCCTGCTTTGCTGGTCCTTTCTGTCATTTCTTCATGATCTGGGCTTATAGAGTTTGTGGAACTGAGGCTGGGTATAATGACCTGCTAACTCCCTAATCTCTTTCAGGGATATGTCTTACTTTATCAGGTATTAATTTATGGATTTTCTGAAACACAAGGAAAGAAAAGTATATTTCATGGAGATAAAGAAAAATTCCCTCATGCAACTACTTTTTCAAATGGAGTGTGGGGTTAATCCCATCCCCATTCTGGTCTTCTTATAAAATAATGGCCCTTTCTGAATCATTGGTCTTCCTCTACCATGATTACATGTCTTCTGATTAAGATACCACGTTAACCAAAACATACAACTTAAAAATGATGAATTTAGATTAGCAGCCTTGAACACGTGCATTGGCAGACTCTTTGAAGATCTATCTCAATGACAGTATTAAGAAAGAGAGAGACAATATTTTTCCAGAGGTACAAGGATTAGAAGGCTCTGAGAATGCTACTTCAAATTCTTTGGCAACTATAGATGAAAATACAAATATGTATTATTCTCTTTCAAAATTCAAAGTCCCATATTTTACTGAAGAGAAGGCAATTTCCATTAACCAATTAACATAGAAACTTATTTTCTCTGCTATTACATTGGGAATAGAAGAAATTATTGCAGAATATTACAGAGGAAAGTCTAGAATGCTTTAATTGCTGCTTTACCTTCAAAGCCCAACTTTTCACAAGGTTAGAATAAGTGTGAAATGAACATGTTTGAACTAAAGATGAATAAATCAAATATTAATTTTTAAATGCCTTATGCACAAACCAAGCTTCCATGACTGCTCATTCACATTTCCACACAAATATATTAAGGTGGATTTCCTTTGAAACTTGTATCTTCATGTACTACTTAGCATTTAGAATGGTATAAATTTATCCAACATTTTCCTAAGAAATGTGAATAAAAATTAAAGAACTGAGGGGATTGTTGGAAGATAGCATCAGATTAGGCAGACAAGTCTCCGCTCTTACACATAAACAATGGAGAAAGAAGCAAAAGCTGCTTGAGGGACATGCTTTTGCGGTCAAAAGACCAGGACTATGCTTCACAACTCCCAGGAGGGTGAGGAATAGAGAGATGAAGAATTCGAAATAACAAATTGTCAATTACTAAACCTTCCAGCAACAGGGAAGTGCTCCCCTCCCTCACTGTCAAGATATTAAGCTAGGGTAAAACCCTTAGCTCATTGCTCCTGACTAGGAGAGGAGTAGATGTGTTCCTCGCTGTCTCCTGTTACAAGGGAAAACAGAGGGGGAGTCAGGGGGGCTTTTCTTCAGTGAATTTGACCAGCAAAGCCTGCTAAGAATCTCTGCTCCAGTCAGACCAAAACAAAGGAAAACCAAGAGAATTAGACCTCCATTGAAAGGTGAGCCAATGAGCACCATTTGGTTGTAGGTTTGAAATTTGCTTGGAAAAAACTGCACTTGGGAATCTCTGTTCTCTAAATTCTGGGGAAAAACCTGTGTCCCATTAGTGATTCCCTGAAATGATTTTGATAACTTAAGCTGGGCAATTTTAAAGACTTAGTATAACTTGAGCCAAATATCAAAGAAGAGCTGTAAAAAAAACAATAATAAGCAAGAGAGAGAAATTGGTCATCAGAGTAAATTTATCAACATATTCAGATACCTAGAGATAAGCAGAAAATTACAAGGCACACGAAGAAAATGGAAAAGCTGGCCCAGCTAAGGGAACAAACCAAATATCCTGAAGAGATTCAGGATTTAAGATGATCAAAGATAATCACAGAACTCTCCTTAATCAATTTAAAGAATTGAGAGAAAATATGACTAAAGAGATAAAGGATATTAAGAAGACACTGGATAGCATAAAGAAAAATTTGAAAGTCTGCAAACAATAGTAACAGACCTTATGGGAATGAGAGACATGATGTATGAGATTAATAATATATTAGAGTCACATAGGAACAGATTTGAATTGTTAGAAGACAGAACTATTGATTTAAAAGACAGAACATCTCAACTGTAAAAAACACAAGAACCGCAAGAGAAGAGATGGAAAAAAATGGAACAGGGTCTCAGGGAATTGGATGACAACACAAAGCATAAAAAGTTATGCATTCCTGGTGTCCCAGAAGAGAAGAGAAGAGGCGCAGAAAGAATATTTCAGGAAACAATGACTGAAAATATCCCACCCATTATGAAAGATATAAATATCAATATTCAAGAAGGGCAAGGCACCCCAAAAAGGATAAATCTGAATAAACTTACCCCAAAACAACTACTACTCAGAATGACAAATATCATACATAAAGAGAGGATTCTAAACACAGCAAGAGAATAACAAAGCCTCACAAACAAGGGAAACTAAATAAGAATAAATGCCAACCTCTTATCAGAAAGCATGGATGTGAGAAGAAATTGGTATGATGTATTTAAGGTACTGAAAAAGATAAACTTCCAGGCAAGAATTCTGTATCTGACAAAGCTGTCCTTCTAAAATGATACAGAGAGAGGCTATATGGTTTCAGGTTAAGTGGACGCTCACCATCTCTCTCACAAAAGACAGCTGACTGTGGACAGAATCCTGCCCAAATGAGGTGTTCTGGGAACCCTCAGAGTGGGAGCCATTTGGTCTTTGGTCTGGAGGGAGGTGCAAAGGGAGATAGACTGCTTACGATAAAACTGGAACATAAAAAACAGCAAGGAAATAAAACAAGAAGAACAAAGTGTCAAAGAGAAAATTTAACACTCACACAAAACCAGCAGCTAAACAAAACTCTAGTGCAGAAAGAGAAGCTAATCAACTGAATAAACACATCAAGATAAATGATGACCAGAGGACAAAAAGAAATTACTAACCGTACTAAGAAACAGGAAGACATGGATCAATCCAATGAAAAAATTAAAAGCCAGGAAAAAATGCAGAACATTGAAAAACTAATCAAAGCTGTCCAAAAAAATCATAGACCAACTTAATGAAGTGAAGGAAGAGATTAAGGATATTAAGAGGACACTAGGAGATACTAATGATAATGAAGAAATTGTAAACATACATAAAAAGATAATAGATATGGTGGTTTAAACTGGCAAAATCCAAGAAATCAAAAAGACACTTGAATCACATAATGCTAGATTTGAAAAGGCAGAAGAAAGGATTAGTGATGGGAAGATTTACATCTGAAATCAAACAGATAGAAGAACAGATAGATAAAAAGATATAAATAATCCAGCAGGGATTTAGGTGTTTAAACAACAACACAAAATGCACAAACATATGCATTATAGGCATCCCAGAGGGAGAAGAGAAGGGAAAGGGAACAGAAAGAGCGTTAAAGAAAATAATGGCTGAAAACTTCCCAACCCTATTGAGGGAGATGGATGTACATGTCCAGGAAGCACAGCATGCCCCAAATAGTATAAATCCTAACAGGCCTACTCCAAGACATATACTTGTCAAAATGTCCAATGCTCAAGACAAAGAGAAAATACTAAAGGCAGCAAGAGGAAACAGAACCATCACATACAAGGGAAGCTCAATTAGATTAAGTGCTGATTTCTCATCTGAAACCATGGAGGTAAGAAGACAGTGGTATGACATAGTCAAGGTACTCAAAGAAACAAAACTTCCATCTATGAATTCTCTATCCAGCAAAGGTGGCATTCAAAAATGATGGAGATTTCAAAATATTCACAGATAAACAGAAATGAAGAGAGTGTGCCAATAAGAAACCTGCATTTCAAGAAATACAAAGCTACAGTGGTCAAAACGAATGGAACTGAATTGAAAATTCTGATATAGAATTTACAGTCATTTGATAGTCGACAAGGCCACTAAGCCCACTCAGTTGGGAGAGAATGCCCTCTTCAACAAGTGGTGCTTGGAGAACTGGATATCCATTTCCAAAACAATGAGAGAGGAACACCATCTCACACCTTTTACCCAAATCCACTCAAGATGGATCAAAGATCTAAATACAAGTGCCAAAACCATAAAGACCTTGGAAGATAATGTAGGGAAGCATCTGCAAGACCTTGTAATTGGAAATGGTTTCATGAACTTCACATCGAAAGCATGAGCAGCAAAAGATAAAATAGATAAATGCGATCCCAAAACTAAAAACTTCTGCACCTCAAAGGACATTGTCAAGAAAGTAAAAAGGCAACATACCTAACGGGAGGAGATATTTGGCAACCATATATCTGACAGGAGCTGAATATCCTGCATATATAAAGAAATCTTACAACTCAAAAATAAAAAGACAAACAACCCATTTAAAAAAATGGGCAAGTGACCTGAAATGACACTTCTACAAGGAAAAAATGCAAATGGCTAAAAAGCACATTAAAAAATGCTCGACATCTTTAGCTACTAGGCAACTGCAAATCAAAACTACAGTGAGATACCATCTTACACCCTTTAGAATGGCAGTTATTTAAAAAAAAACAGCAGAGTATAAGTGTTGGCAAGGATGTGGAAAAATGGGAACCCTTATCCACTGCTGTTGGGATTTTAGAATGGTCCAGCCACTATGGAGGACACGTTGGTGGTTCCTCAAATAACTAACTATAGAACTTTCATAAGATCCAGCGATTCCACTTGTGATGGTTAGGCTAATATGTCAACTCAGCCAGGTAATTGTGTCCAGGTGTTTGTTCCAGCAAGCACTGGGCTAATTGTAATACAAGAGCATTTATGGACTTCAATCACCAGTGAGTTTACTGTGTGGATGGGTAATAACATCTGCATCATTCACGGAGATTACATCATCAATGGGTAATGCTTTTATCCAATCGGTTGAATGACTTAAAAGGGGAAGTGATTTCAACATTCAGAGAGAATTTCCCAACTTGTCGTTGGAAAATAATGGCTGAAAACTTGTTGGACAGGCAACTTCTCCCAGAAACTCATCAACGACCTTTCATCAGACTTTCATTGGAGCCACTGGTTTGCAGCCTGTCTGCAGAACCTGGACTTCTGCATCCCCACGGTTGCATGAAAGACTCTTTTAAAATCTCATATTATTGACAGATATCTCCTGTTTATTCTGTTTCCCAAGAGAACCCTGACTAATACACCACTGTTGGGTATATATCCTGAAGAATTGAAAGAAAAGACATAAACAGATATATGAACAGCATTGTTCATGGTGGCATTTTTCACTGTTGCCAAAAGTTGGAATTAACCCAGGTGCCCATCAACAGATGACTGGATAAACAAAATGTGGTACATACATACAATAGAATATTACTCAGCTCTAATACTGAATAAAGTGCTAACACCTGGGATAACATGGATGAAGATTGAAGACCTTTTGTTGAGTGAAACAAGCCAGGCATTGAAGGATGAACAGTACATGATGTCACTGATATGAATTAAGGAAATTGAGCAGTCTCAGAGAGCTATTGTCAATAAGCTCAATGCAAAAAAAAAAAAGCTGGATTTGTGAAACTAATATCAGATAAAATAGATTTTAAATGTAAAAGTTTTATAAGTGATGAAGAAAATCATTACATATTAATAAAAGGGACAATTCAGCAAGAATAAATAACTATACTAAATGCATTTGTACATAACCTCAGTGCCCAAAGGTATAAGAGGCACACACTGGCAAAGTTGAAGGGAGAAATAAATGTCTTTACAATAGTTAGATGCTTCAATACACCACTATTGGTATTATACAGACCATCTGGAGAGAGGATAAAGAAAGAAAGAACTTGTATAATATGATAAATGAATTAGACCTAACATTCATTTTTAGAGCATTGTACCCCCAAACATCAGGATATACAATATTTTCAAGTGATTATGGATCCTTCTCTAAGAAAGTCTATATGAGAGGTCACAAGATAAGTCACAATAAATTTAAAGGTTGAAATTATTCAAAACACTTTGTCTGATCATAACTGAATGAAGCTAGAAATCAATAATGGATGGAAAAGGCAAATTCATATATGTATGGAGATTAAACAACACATTCTTAAATAATCCATGCTTCAAAGAAGAAATTGCAAGAAAATTCAACAAATAACTTGAGATGAATGAAAATGAGAACACAATGTATAAAAACTTATGGAAGCTGTAAATTTTAAAATGAGAGAAAATGACATTGAAGGAAGAATCAAAGAGCTAGTACAATTTTATATTGGGTTGGATAAGTTAAGTACTTTCATGTCATTAAATTGCTATGCAATGATCAGTTGAGTTTTGAGATTTTGATACCATTAGAATTCCAACTATCTTTGGGATTCCCTCACCTTATAATTTTGGTACCAAAGCCATACAAGAGCTATGTTGTTATCAGGGTGTCACGCAAAGGAAGAGTCAGACAAGTTGATGCATATGAAGCAGAGGGATGCAGCTCACTCAGGCAAAACAGCCCCAAGATCACTGTGACCCTCTCTTTTATTCAACTTACAACAGTGCATAAATTCTACCCCCCTAACCTTGCTCTCCCACTGTGTTTCTCTTACTACAGCAAGAACACTGCCTTCTCTGGCAGTCTACCAAGGGACATAAGTATAAACATTGTTTCTAGCCCTAAATGCCTTAGTCTGTCTAATATCTCAGCTTGGTGCATGACAGCGCTACCTGTTTGTGAGTTCCCAGACAATCTTTCTTGGGAATTCAGAGGGAATTCAGACAATAACATCTGTGTGGTGAGTTCATTTCGGTCTGCCTCCTCCCACTGATATCTGCAGTATGCAGTGTCCTTGGAGACATTTACTAATGTGTATCTGCCAGCAAGCATTCTTGTTGAATGCTTAATCCTTTATGCTCTGACTCTGAGCATCTTCTCCAACATCTACCCCTTTTTTGATTTTTGTCCAGGGAGCCTGTGCGTGTCTTAGGTTACCCTCTTCTGAAGGTCTTACCCATCTTTGGTCACCAGCCAAGCTGCCATGGACAGGGGTTCGACAGTAAAGGGTTTTAAGCAGAATCAAGTTTTTGGCATGGCTGGTCTTATAAGCCCTATTAATGTGGGACAGCAGGGCTACATGAATGCCTCCTTATACAGTTAAGAGTAGCAAAACACCAGTGATCACCACACTGAAGTTACTAGAGCAGAAATGATTTAAAATGTACATTAATTTGGTCCAAGTATAAACATTTGGGCTAAGAAATTGATTAAATTGTTCAGACAAACCTGCAGGGTTTTCTAATAGATTTTTCATTTTTCTTCTTAAAATTTATTTCAGTGCTACTCAAGGGAGCATTTACAAACCCAATTTCCCTGAGATATCTAAGGCATTGCTAGCCTCTAGTCCTTACTTTAGGCCCTGTAACTTGCTCAAGGCTTTCTGTGCAATTACTCAATCTCACTGATTCAACATATCTTGCTTGCACTACCTCAATGTATCTTCTCTGAGATGTATTGTGCTATATTTAGTCTCGAAGACTCATCTCACAGGCTCAACAGGATTTTGTGCAATTCTTAATCTCGCAGACTCAACGTATCTTGCTCGCACTAGCTCAACGTATCTTGTCTGAGATGTCTTATATTTAGTCTCTGCTTTAGTCTCTGCTTTAGTCTCTGCTTCCTTCAGGTCTGGTAATGGGGAGAGACACCCAACTTTTCCCAACCCAAAGTCCACCATAAAACTTTGGTGGGACATCCTGCCAGTAGGAGAAGTGTTTTGAGGGCCTCTCCTCATTCCTGAGATCCCGGGATCCTGGATGAACCCATAATTGAGTGGGATCACTTATTTAAAATAAAATTTTTAAGACAGAGAGTTGGACTTGAGGTACCAGTAATTATATACATACACTCAACTATGTTTAGCTCCAAGAATATGCTCCCGTTTTTCTGGTTCAACCTAAGTTTATCTGGCTCTTTGTTTCTTCCTTCATTTCCCCTTTATTTTTTAATTGTAATAGCATAATGTGCATAGTAGCACATTGTTGGTGCATTAATTGGTTAAGTTGTCATGATCTTCTGCAAATTAAACAATATAGAAAACACAATATATATATATGAACATAACAGATCCTGACAGACTATGTAATCATTGTGTAGGATGCAACTGTTCTAACCTATTCATGAGCCCTTTCAAAATAGGTTCCCCAGTTATAACTTGTAATTGTTTTTCAAATGTTTGATGAATCTTTCGTTGTAAGTACAGAATTTCCTTAGTTAAATTATCATGATTTAAAAGATGTTTTTTTCACAGAGTCCCAAGTAAATTCAGTTGTATTGTAAAGCACAGGAGTAATACAATAAGATGTTTGATTGCAATCACATTTCATTTTCACTTGTAACTTCATAGCTTGAATCTGATCTCCTAACAAAATATCAGTTTGTCTTAGATCTGCTATTTCCTCATGTATTTTTGAATCTATTTGTTTTTGAGTTCCCCATAATTGTTCTGAATTTTGTTGCCATGTTCACACAAAGTCAGCAGTTTGAACTCTTTGTTGAAGAGCTATACCTGCAGTAGCCCCTGTTGCTGTTATGGCTATAATATCCATAATTACAGCTATTAGCATTCCAACAAATCTTCTTGCCCTTTTCAGCAATTTTTGGAGATAGAAGTTAATATCCCCATAACTGGGGTCTCCTGCCATTCCCGATTCATCTGTACCGGCAACCACACTCCAATTCTTGCTTTTATGATGTAAAGACTAGAGGTATTTGGGAAACTAATAGAATTGTTAATACAAGTATATAAAGAGCATTTGCTTAAACATTTTATGACCCCATTACTATTGTTTTAAACAATATTACCCAATAACAGAACATAAGGAAGATGTACACAAGCCTTAACCCATTCAGTATTATTACGAGTAAGGGTAAAAGTAAAATTAGTACTTATATTAGAAATGTGGCCCCACCAAGAACTAACAGTGTGGAAGGTCGAGTCACAGATGTGGCTGAGGGGCATGACCCACCCTGAAAGGGTTAGGCAGTGTAAAGTCTCCCCTATGCCAGATAATGGAATTATTTGCATGTGTACTTATGCTTTGGTTCTCGTTACGCCATTTCAAATTGAACGGCTGGCCCTTTTCATGAGCCGAGCCTACAGGGCTCCAATCATAGATGATTCCATAATAATTATTAACTAACACTTGTGGTTCTGAGTCATAGCACACAGTCCATGGAAATACAGGGCTGTTAGCATACACATAAGGAATCTGGCACATGGGAATCCTTGCAAGAATTGGAATGTTATTCTGAGAAATATGGCCTCTAAATCCTTGTGCTTGCATAAATGGAATGGCGATTAGGAGTACCATTTTTTCTAATACTTAATCATAATTGATAATGCATTTTTAAACAATGATCTCCCTCTC
>JAQZBX010112021.1:0-10233 GCA_029593785.1 Cabassous unicinctus
TGTGTTCATTATGGCAGCATATTTTACTTAAAACAACTTAGCTAGCTCAAAAAAAAAAACCACAAAAAATAAAGTTCATTGAAATTCATTGATTTGCTTGTTGTTCTCTTCAAGTTTCAGTGATACTGGCTATAAATCATGTCTTATTTTTCATGGACAGTCTATTTAGGAAAATTATTGTTTTCTTCGCCAATGTTTTGATCACCCAGAGAATAAAAAGAATAAATTCTGCCACCTTGCACTTAAGCACGAATTTTCAAAACGGTATCTAATTTTTTTTCCTTAAAACTTAAGAAACTGACAAAAATTAATAATTATCTGCATGTTTTGTAAGTTGCTAATTCTGTATTTCTCGATTGAAAAGATTTCTCACTGCAGAATTCATCAAAAACAATCAGCTGTTTTGGGTGATTTAGTCCTGTGATCTGGTTCTATTTCATCAATAAAGTCAAGTCCGTTGAAAGTGGAATTAATTATGTTTATAAAGCACATTCAGTAAGGCCCTGCTGGATGGCTACAGATGTTCCCACACCTGTTGACTACATCCCAAATTCAGTCACCATCCGCTATACAGGAAATTATTATTATTTCTCCCTGGTTTCCTTCCTGCAGTCAGAAATATGTTGAAAATGACATTATAGAGTATGCAGCAGCATTTGCTCATCTAGAATTACAATATGTGGAAAGTGCATTCCCAGAGGCTTAGCCTTGCTTATGATCTCACAGACATCTGCAAGGTGAATTAGGGACCAGGATGGCCAAAATACTTTCCCCAAGAGAAAGTGAGTCATAGTCTCCGTAAGAGACCTGGGTTTCAAGGCAGAAAAGAAAGAGCTGAACATGTTTTAATATCCAATAATCATCCTCATCCACAGCTTGTACAAAGTTGTGATTGACTTGAATGTGGTGAATATTTTCACTTTCAAAATTAAACTACTTTCAAGCCTAAAAATAAATAAAAATCAATCCTGCATTTTATTTATGAGTTTAGTCTAAGATTCTAAAAACCTAGATGAAAGCTTCAAAAATCCACCAATTATCCATATATTTGCCTCTATCCGAGTATCATATATCAGCAACAGATGCAGAGGACCTGGCGTTGACAGCACCTTAGAGGTCAATTGAGTAGAATTGCACAAACGTCTCTGCCCAGAATGATGAGAGTGAAAATAGTTTGGAGGACCTGTGTTAATCGGGGGAACGTATTATTTGAGTTTTCAAGCCATAAAATGAGAAATAGGATTTGGCAGATGAAATCCATTCTAGCTGGGGGCGAAAATGGTTTGCTTTTCTTTTTGCAAATATATGACCCTTTGCTGGCCAGTTAATTCAGCTGTTGGGAGCTTAATGCTTAACAAGGTGAAGATCCACAGATTCAAATCTCACAGGGGCTGCTTAGCAATAAAATCACAAAGAGAAAGTTTTCTTTCACAGTCAAAGACTGACCTACATTCCTCAACATCTCCTCCTAGAAGTAAGACTCTTCTCACCAAACTCAAAAGTTTGATTAGCTTAGGGTAAACTGCTAAGCATCACTGGAAAACTGAAGCATTCTGTGTGACCTTAGGCAAATTGCTTTTAACCTCTCTGAGTCTTAATATCATCAGATTTAAAGTAGAGCTGTTAATACTACTGACCTGCTAGGGATGTTGCAAAGATTAAATGAGTTAAAATATGGAAAATTCTAGAAGAGTGTGAGGCATGTAGTGAGTGCTCAATAAATGTTAGTTATAATTAATATTATTATCTTATAAAATATTCACTGTAGGTCATAGAATTGTCTTCTTTTGTATAAACATGATTCCTGAAAAGAACCAAAGGACCTTCAACAACAAAAAGACAAACAGCCCAATTTAAAAATGGGCAAAAGTCTTGAATAGTCATTTCTCCAAAGAAGCTATACAAATGACCAAAAAGCATAGGAAAAGATGCTCAACATTATTAGCTGTTCAGGGAAATAAGCCAGACACAAAAGGACAAATATTGTGTGATTGTATGATCTCACTGAATGAAATAATTCAAATAGCAAATTTATAGAGTCACAAACTAAAGAACAGTTTACCAGGGGCCGTGGTGGAACTGGGAAATGGAGAGATAGTACTTATTTGGGGTGATTTAGAAGTTTTGGTCATGGGTGGTGGTGATGGTGGTACAACATTGTGAATGTAATTAACACCACTGAGTTGTGTATTTGAATGTGGTTAAAGGGAGAAGTTTCAGATTGTATGTCTGTTGCTAGAATAAAAATTTAAAAAAAACACTATAGAATTATACAACACAAACAATGAACCTTGTGTGAGCTGTGGACTATAGTTAAGAGTATAATTATAATAATATTTTCATTCATTGTAACAAAGATACCACAACTAATGAATGCAAGGTATAAGTGATGGGGAGGACTGTGTGCAAATGGGGGTGAATGGGGGCTCCGTATTTTCTGTGTGCTTTTTCTTTAAGCCTACAACTTCTCTAATAACAAAAAAAAAAAATTTTTTTTTTTAAAGAATCAAGGGGGGAGCAGATGTAGCTCAGTGGTTGAAAGCCTGCTTCCCCTATATGAGGTCCTGGGTTCAATCCCTGGTACCTCCTAAATATTTATATATTTATACATTTGATTTGTTTTAAAAAAATTAAAAAAAAGAATCAAGGGACCTGACATGGAAATTGAGGAAGAGGTGGTTAAGAGCAAGAACTAAAGCAATAACAAGGTGATCAGTTTCTGTGGATCTTCACCTGACCAGAATGAAAAACTTGGCTCAAAGGAGCCTAAATAAGACATTCTGTAAAAAGTGAAGGAATCCAGAGGAGAAGCCGTATTGAAGACTCACTTGATGAAGTGTGATTTATAATCATTTTAGATGCTTGGGCTTTCCTTGCGGCAGAGAAGTGGTGGTAAGAATACAACAGTTCAGCTAGACCTCTCTCCTGTCAGGAGGACAAGGCACTGTCCTTGCAAGAAGAAGTCTTGTTCTCTAACTCAGGCTGAAAACAGTTCCCATTTGTGTGCTAATGAAATTGCAAGTGGAAGGACAAACTCCACAAGCCTGAAGAGCTTCTGCTTAAAAAATATCTGTACCTAATATTATCTGCCTAAAAAATACAAATCTGTACCTATATGATTTTTCCTAGCATTCGGCCACTCCTCAGAATTGCAGTCTCATCAGGGTGGAGGTGTCAGGTCGGGTTGGGGGAGTTTGGGTGGGATCAGAAGCTAAGTAAACTTCCTCCGTGACAATAAAGACCTGCTAAACAAAGGATTATCCCCAAGTGGGAACAAAAGGATGTCTTTTTGCTGTCACTCATCGTTCCCCTCAGGGAAAAACCTCGGGAAAGCCGGCCTCAGACACTTACAAATAGAGCAGCTTTCTCAAATCTGATTATGAGTCCTTTGGGCTTTGAAAATTATGGCAGATTATGAAACGTAACCACAGAGTTTTCTGTGGATGTGGAAGGGGGGTCCTGGGGTAGCCTCAGGGGAAGGGGAATAAATGCAAGCTCAGGCCCTCCAGGTCTAGATGCCAAACAAAAATAGCTTTCCAACAATGCAGAGCTATCTGTAGCTTTGGCTTTAAAAAAAAGAAAAAGTAGGTTCTTTCTGTTGTTTTGTTTTGCTTTGTTTTACTCATATATATATTTGTGGTAAATACAAAATAAGATCTCTCCTGAAATCACAAAGGTTGCAAACAACATGAAATAGCATAAACCAATGACAGTTTAAGTGCTTCCCTTTCTAACATAGGCATAAAGAAAATGTGAAGTGAGTGATTTTTTTTTTCCCTTTTTATCACAAATTACCCCAAGCTAGAGGCTAAGATAAAATAGATAAACAGGGGGGCACTGCCTTTCCCCTGCCTGGACAGACATGGCTAATCTATCAAGGTACTGTTTCTTCTAAACAAAACATTCCAGGCATTTATCCATCCATCAGAGATGGCATGGAAGCTGAGACCAAGTTGTGATATATCTGGGAATCTCTGAATGAACTCTGCATGAAAATATTTATAAAAAGGGTATTTCTCATAGGTCATAGTGCCGAGAAAAGAACATTCGATTAGGATGATGGCTAAAAACTTCACTGTGCATCAGAATCACCTGGAGGGCTTATTAAAAACATATCACTGGGAAGCAGATGTGACTCAACCACTTGGCGCCCACCTACCACATGGGAGGTCCTAGGTTCAGGTCCCGGTGCCTCCTAAAAGAAGACGCACAGATGCCACCTCCCACTGCAACAGAGCTAGATGCCACCCCGGCTGCAGCAAGCAGAGGCCACAAGCCAGCAGATGCCTACGGGGGTAGATGTGGCTCAGTCCGTTGGGTGCTCACCTTTCGTGCAGGGAATTCCCTGTGCCTCCTTGGAGAAGGGGAGCAAACAATGAGCAGACAGACGAGCAAACCATCTGGGGGATGGGGGTGATAAATAAAGAAAAATAAAATAAAGAAAAATAAATAAATCTTTTTTTTTTTAATCTATTTAAAAAAAAAAAATACAGATTACTCAGCCCCACCCCTAGAGTTTCCGATTGGCTGAGAATTTGTATTTCTGAGAGCTCCCAGGAAATACTGATGGTGCTGGTCCAGGGACCACACTCTGAGAACCACTGGGCTAAGTCTTAAGGTCGCTATGTTGGGCTAAACTAATCCCTGGAACCCGTGAATGTGACTTTAGATGATTGTTTTTGCATTCGTGATTAAATTAAGGATTCTGAGATGTGGAGGTTATCTTGAATTACCCACGTGGGTCCTAAAGCAGAGGGAAATTAGAGTCTCTGTGACCAAAGAGGCAGAGACTGGAGAGCTGCAGCCACAAGTCGAAGAAGCCACCAGAAGCTAGAACAGCCAAGGAAAGGACCCTCCCCAAGAGCCTCTGGAGGCAGCAAGGTCCTGCCGACACTTTGATTTCAGTCCGGTGAAACCAATTTCAGACTCCTGGCCTCCAGAACTATCAGAGAATAAATGTGTGTTATTTTTATTTTTATTGTATTTTAAGCCATTATATCTGTGGTAATTTGTTTCAGCATCCATAGAAATCAACTTCCCATTCCTCTGCCTGCCTTTGAGTCTCTGCCAAATGCAAGTGATGGTGGCTGATTCCCCTGCTAACAGAAAGCTCTGAACAAGTAGCCCTGTTTGTTCTCACTTGGGCAGCCTTCATTTATTTCCACCAACCCCTCGTCCTGATAATAAATTCATAGTCATCTTATTATTTCCTACCTCACCAAGTAGTACCTTGCTCCAAGCAGATATTCAATAATTATTTTCAAGATTAGCACAGTCTCCTATATTACAAGTAGGGAAACCGAGACCTGGAAAGACATGTCAAAGGCTGTGTCAGAGTGCAAGATTAGAACCCAGGTTTCTGGACCCCCAGTCCAGTGCTTTTTCCAATGGGAGACTGACTTATTGGTCTCAGTCCTTCCCCCAATGCACCCTTCCCTCCATTAGTATTATATTTTGACACCCTTGTCATGGCCATGGGGTAGAAGGAATGTATTTTCCCATCCCTTGGCTTTGGACTTAACCATGTAACTTGCTTTGGCCAATGGGATATTAACACCCTGACTCAAGCAAAGCTTAAAATGTCCTCTCATAGTTGGGTTTGCCCTCTTGACTATCATCATGAGAAGAATATGCTTCAGTTTTCCACTGGCCCAAGGAGGATGAGAGACCTGCACCCAACATGGAGCTTGAGGCCAAGTGCAATAGAGCCCAGCTTAGAGTAGCCAACCCTGGCTGACCCTTAGAGGCATGAGCAAAAAAATGGTTATTGCATGTCATTGAGGTTTAGTGACAACTTTTATGCAGCAATAGCTGACTGATACAATGATTAATCATTTCAAATGTGTGATTTATAGAGACAAACTCAGCAATAAAAAGATGTTTATTAATAGTGAAAAAAGGAAATCTCAGTAGAACCATGTATATTAATTATTTATTCCTGCCTAACAAATTACCACCAACTGAGCAGCTTAAAAGAACACATATCTATTGCCTCAGTTTCTGTGGATCAGGAGTCAGGGAATGGCTAAGCTGGGTCTTTTGCTTAGAGTCTCACCACGCTGCAAATCCATGTGTCAGCCAAGGCTGGCTCTCATCAGAGGCTCAACTAGGAAAGCCTCTTCTTCCCTGCACACACGATTTGTGGCAGCACTTGATTCCTCTCTATTTGATTCGATTCGATTCCTGTAGGATTCATGGCAGTTTGCATCTTCAAAGCTAGCCAGGGGAGAGAGAGAGAAACTAGAGCAAATCTACTAAAAGACAGAGTCCCACATAACATAACACGATCACGGAACTGATATCCCGTCACCGTTGCCAAGTTCTGTTAGTTATAAGCAAGTCACACTCAAGGGGAGGGGATTATCCAAAGGCATGGTCTCCAGGAGATAAGACTCATGGGGGAGCCACCTACAGAGTCTGTTTGTGACTGTCCATCTTCCAGCCCCCAATGATTCATATTTCCCCCCCATGCAAAATATACTCACGCTTTCCCAAGGCTCCCAAAAGTACATCTCCCATGACAGCATCAACTCAAAGACCCAGATAGGGATGAGGCTCCCATAGTACCGTGTTGCATTCAGCTCCTGGGGCACAATTCTTTTCAATCTGCAGACCTTAGAAATTAAAGGGACAAGTTTTCTGCCATCAGTTCACCTGACATACACCAGTGGGACAGACATGGGATAATAGCTTTAGATATTTCCCCTCAGAAAGGGGTAAAGTGGGAGGTATATAAAAAGTCACGGGTCTACAGAAGTTCTGAAATCTAGCCAGGCAAATGCTGGGAGTTCTTTGATTAGGTTTCAAGGCCTGAGAATCATTCTCCATGGCTTTTGTTTCCATGTTCTAAGTCACGTTTCCCTTTTAATGGTAGGTAACGTGTGTTTGCAGCCGAATAGTTTTATCGGCCAGCTTTCTGCTAGTAGAACTTCGGGGATCCAATAACCTCCTTTCAGGTTTCATTCTCTCTGTCCTTTTCAATCCAAGTTGGCAGAGTTTTTGCCGAAATAAAATTTTCAGGAACTTTGTGGGCCTTTTTGTGGCTTTTTCTGGGGTTCACCCCCATTAGACAAAAGGCACATCCACAGATTTTTCAAGATAAGCCCTTCTCTACTTTAGGGTCCTGCTAAGATGGCAGTCAGACACACCCTTAAGCTTCCTAAAGACCCTAGAGTTTGAGAGAATCTGGGAGGAACACCCTTTGTCTCCTAACAGTGGGCTTTCTGTGACTGAATAATCTGAACTTTTGATCTTTCTGAGATTTTAGCAAAAGGTTATACAGTCATACAGTTGACTTTTTCTCTGGAACATGCTTTTCTTTAGTGAATCCCTTAATTTTATCATCTTTTGCCATTGGAAAAAGCAGAGAATTTTCAAAATCATCAAGTTCTGGTTCTTTTTTGCTTAACAATTCTTTCCTCAATTTATCTCTGTCCTCTTGCATTTTATTATAAGCAGAAAGAAGAAACCAGGCAGTACCGTCAACACTTTGCTTGGAAACTTCCTTAAACTATGTAATCAAATCTACCACTTACAAGTTCTGCTTTCCACATAACTGCAAGAGACAATTTCACTAAGCTTTGTCACTGCATAACAAGAAATCCCCTTCCTCCAGTTTCCAATAACTTGTTCTTCCTTTCCTTTTAAACCTCACTGGCAGAGTCCTTAAAGTCCAGATTCCTCCTAACAAAGTGATTTAGGCTCTACGCTCCTCAAAATTCTTCCAGTCTCCACCCACCACCTGGTCCCAAAGCTATTCCCACATATTTTAGGTATTTGTTACTACAGCACCACCCTTTCAGCACCAAAATCTGTATTAGTTGTCTATTCTTGTAGAGCAAATTACCACAAACTTAGTGGCTTAAAAGAACACACTTTTACTGTCTCAGTTCCTGTGGGTCAGGAGTCTGGAAACAGCTTAGCAGGGTCTTCTGCCTAGAGTCTCACAAGGCTACAATCAAGATGGCAGCCGGAATGGGTTCTCCTCAGAGACGCAACTGGGGGAGCTTTTGATTCCCTGCTCTCATGGTTGCTGGCAGCATTCAGCTCCTTGTGGTTGTAAGATTCATAGCAACTTGCTTCTTCAAAGCCAGCAAAGGGGAGAGAGAGAATCTGCTAGTGAGAACAGTCTTCTTTAATATCACGTTGTTATGGACATGCCATCCCAATACCTTTGCCATAAAATATTTGTCAGAAGCAAGTCACGGGTCCCATGGGATTACACAAATGCATGAACACAAGAAGGTGGGGACCACAGGAGGTGCCTAAAAAGTCTGTTCACTACAATACGTCCTCTAGTCCCCACTGATTCATATCATCTATCCACATATTCATATTTCATGGACCTATACTACTAAAGAGCTGGAAGGATAACCTGGGGAAAGATGAAAGGAAATGGCAATATTTATTCTGGAAAATAAAATGCTGGATTAGCTATTTGATTCCCTTTTAGGCATATTCACTACATTAATAATGAAAGTGGACCCAACAACTCTACTTTTTGGAATCTGCCCTAGAGAATTGCTGATACATGTGCTTCAGGATACTTACATACAGGACTCATAATTGGTCATAACAAGAACCAGAAACAACCTCTGTATCCAGCAATAGAGGAATGGCTAAATTAACTTTGTTTTAGTTGCACCCTGGAATATTTGTAATAGTTTAAATGAAAAAGTTAAATTCAAAGTAAATTGTTGAGTGAAAAAGACAAGGTAGAGAATATACATAAAATATGACAGTGTGTACAAATACACATACACAAAACATAGAATATTTTTTATAAGTATAAAAGGCATAAGAAAATAGCTGGAAAGATATACAGCAATATCATAGTACTGGTTACCTCAGCATCTGAGCTGACAAGAATTGTGTTAGGAGAGGGGTTAAAGGGGAGTCTTGTCATCTCTAATGTTTTGTTTTTTTTAATGTGAAGAATATATTTACATATTACTTACATAATGAACAATTAAAAGAAATGTAAACTAGAGACACTACATGTATCAGTAATATAACTATTTAATTGTGAAGGTTTTAAAGATATGGCCACAAATTCTGATACTTGTCTGCTAAAGAGATTAAACTTAATTCTCCCCCCTTGAGTGTGTGCTGAACTTAGTGATTGTTTCTAATGCCTAGAATACAGCAAAAGAATGGGATGTCATTTCTCAAATGAGGTTGTAAAAAGGTTTTGGAAAAAAAATTTTTTTGAATTGTGGCTTTCATCTTGGTTCTCTCTCAAGCACTCTCTCTCTCTCTCTTTCTCATCACTCACTTTGGGGATGGAGGGGAAGACAAATGTGGTGGAAAGGCCCATGAGGTGAGGAACTAAATGTCCTGATAACAGCCACAGAGGTGAGATGTGAAACTGCTTCTTCAGGTCTAATCAAATCCTGAGAGACTACACCCCCAGCCGAAAGCTCGATCATAAAACCTTTTGAGGGACCCTGAGCCAGAACCACCCAGTTAACCTGTTCCCAGATTGCTGCCCAACAGAATCTGTGAGACGAAAATGTTTATTATTTTAAACCTCTGAGTTTGGGGGCAATTTGTTACACAGCAATAGATAACTAATACATAGATTGGATGGACCAATAATTAGAGGCCCTTTGTAACAAGGTAGCATTTCCAACTTAGAGCACATGGAATTATGTTGGATGATGGGAAATGTATCTAAATTCAGTTCAACAAATATTGGTGTGCAAGGCATTATGGAAGGTATGAAGTTAAAATGAAGTTCTTGTTTTCAAGGCTCTCACAGTCCATAGACATGGGAAATCCTATTCCATTATGGATAAAATGCTGAAGATCTATCAAACACTTATTGTTTGATGCAATCAACAAAATTCTAGCATACATCTTGCTGAAACATGTTCCTCAGTTCCACCCATCATGGAATTTTCCTTTTGTCTTCAGAATACATTCTTCTCAACTCTACTTCCTGAATCACAGCAGCAATATGAAGACAGCACAATGATTAATTATGAGAATACTATTCAGTTTTATACAGTGTCAATACTGGCTATGATCATCTATGGTTATTTAGATGACTAGTGATTTAATTTTCTTCCTTGTGATTCTCCTTTCCAAATCTTCTATAATAAATATGGATAAATTTTGAAAGCAAAACAAAATAAATGTTCATTCTTTTAATTCTCTCCCCTCCCCACCTCCCATGGCCCAGTCTGTTTTGCGTGTTGTTTTTGCTCATTGTTTGCACTCGTTGTCTTTTTT
>JAQZBX010112022.1:0-10233 GCA_029593785.1 Cabassous unicinctus
ATTGACTGTTGAATTCACCCATCTACACTCTATATGAAAATGGTATGTTAAATTATGTGGGTATTGTACATGATATTGTACAGCTGACAACATACTTAACAACAAAATTCTGAATGATCTTCCTCATAATAGAGATCAAGACAAGGTTTCCCACTTTCATCATTCTTGTGGAAGATAATATTGTAAATATTAGCTAGTGTGATGAAGGAAATAAAAGGTATGCATATAGGAAAGATGATATAAAATTGCCCCTATTTGCAGATGACATTGTGTTTTTTTAATGTAAAAATCCCAAAGAGTCTACATATAAACTTGGAACAAATAAGTGAATACAGAAAGTTAATGACATACAAGATCAACACGCAAAAATAAATCTATTTTATATATTAACAAGGAACCCGAAGAAGCCAAACTTAAAAGTGCAATACTATTTGCAATCAGTCCAATGAAAATTATTTGTTCAAGTGTACATTTAAAAGACATACAAGGTTTGTATGCTGAAAATTTCAAAGTGTTAATAAAAGAAATTAAGTTAAACAGAAATAAATGGAAACACAATCCATGCTCATGGACTGAAATATTCAAATTAATAAAGGTTGCACCTATCCCCAAATTGATTTATAGGCCCAATGAAATTTCAGTGAAAATCCCAGCAAATTATTTATGGACATAGACAAGCTTATTATAAAATTATTTGGGAATGAAAATACTTTAGAATAGCTAAAACAATATTGATAAAGAAGAATAATGTGGAAGTGATCTGTACTCAATATTAAATCTTTCTCTTTAGCCATAGTAATTACGACATTGTGGTTTTCATGTATGATTAGACAGAACTTGCAAGTATGTCCAACTGATTTTTGGAAACGGTACAATAGTGGAGGAAAATTAGTTTTTTAACCAATGATCCTGAAGAGTTGGGCATCCATAGGGAAAGAAAATAAACACTGATAAAGCTTACTCTTATACAAAATTTAATTCAAAATGTAACATGGAGTTAAATGAAAAATACAAATTATAAAAAACTTTCAGAAAACTACATAGAAGAATATCTTCAGTATTCAGAGCTTGGCATAGAATTCTCAGAAGTGACACTAAAAGTGCAATACATAATAGAAAAAAAAAACAATATTAAATTTGACCTTATCACAATTAAAATATTTTGTTCTGCAAAATTCCATGTGAATAAGTTGAAAAGACCAGCTAGAAACTGGAAGAAAATACTTGCAAAATATATATCTGATAAAGGATTCATATATATATTATATAATAAACACTCAAAACTCAACATTAAAAAAATGAAAAAAAAAACAGTTCGAATATAGGCATAAGAACATGAACAGACATTTTGCTAAAGAATATATACAAATGTCAAATAAGTATATGAAAATATACTCCACAGCGTTAGCCATCAGAGAAAGACAAATGTAAACCACAATGGGATATTATAACATCTTTTACAATAGCTAAATTTTAAAATAAAGTATGACAATGCTAAACAGCGCAAGGATATGGAAAAACTGGAACACTTATATGTTGATGGTGAGAATGTAAAATGCCACAGCCCTTCTGGAAAACAGTCCAGCAATTTCTTAGAAAACTAAAGATGTAATTACCATAACAACTTACAATTGCACTCTTGGCATTTATTCCAGAGAAGTGATGGCTTATGTACGGGAAAAAATCTGTATGTGGATGTACATAGCAGTTTTATTCAAAATAGCAATAAACTGAAAATAAAAGATAAAACAAACTGTGATACACAGAATTTTGTGCTACTCAGCAATAAAGAGGGACAAAATATCAACATACAAAACAGTTAATATGAATCTCAAGGAATTATGGTGATTTTAAAAAGGAGATCTCAAAAGGTTATATATTGTATTGCCGCAGTTCAGCTGAGGCACGAGGGAGCAGACTGAAGGTGGTTAAGGGAGTCGGTGAGAAATGATGAGTTGCACATTAAGTTGAGTGAGAATTAACGTATATCTTTTTTTATTGTAGGATAGCTTAGTTTTTATATATTATTCTTTGGGCAGGCTTGTAAGCATTCCTTCTGTAGTTATGTAAAGTTTATGTAAGCATTCTTTCTATAGCTAAGCAAGGTTGTAGGCACAATATAGACTTTAGGTAAGCATTAGGATGTTAACTTTTATAGAACATTAACTTGTGGCTTAGAAATTTCTGTTTTGATGTTAAGGTTAGATAAACCAGACTTGTGGTCAACTAGCATATCTAATTGTAGCACTAACCCATGGTTACATTTTAACGTTTACTATCTAAAAGGTTATTAAGATCCTAAACTATCTTTAAAGCAGTAGTTTTTACCTCACATTAGAGATTTAAGGAAATCTACTTTATAATGGGCTTAAGTTAGTTAGGCATTTACATCAGAGTTATTAGTATTGTAGCTTAGATTTTAACAGACTTGTTGTTCTCCTTAGTTAATGGCTGTTAACAGTGTTTTTGATAATTTTAAAACTATTTGTGTTAGCAGTTAAATCATAATCATAATTTGCATTAAACTAGACTATTGTATTCATTCCGTGAAGAGGGCTAGCTGTTTTTTTGGTAATTACCTGCTGGGGAAATAGAGGCCTCGATTGGCTTTGGGGGGACTGTGCCTGTTTTAGGTTAGGACTGTGCTGAACGGCTGTTGAATCTTACCTGTCATTGGAAACCATGGCAGCAATTGGCTAGGCCCCTGTCTTAGGTTGATCCAGCGGCTATGCCGCGTAAAAGGAAAAGGAAGGAATGTTCAGTTGCCCGTTATTGACTAACCAGTTCAGCGCCCGATGAGGCATATTTCTTAAGGAGTTTAACAGTAGCCCCATACCGTTTTGGCCTTCCTTTGCAGTGCTTTGCCTTGCACCCAGCGGTAACCATCACAGCATAAGCTAGGAGTATGTTTTTGTAGGTAAACAATTTAAAAAGGAAAGATATCGCTATTATGATTAAGATTATAACTAGGGTGAAAGAGGCCCCAAGTTCTGAAGTGCCCAGTCCTCTTCAGTAAATCGGGTATCTTTGATCCCTCCTTGACCAGCCACGGACCTTGTCTCGCATTTGGTCTTGTTGAGAGCTAAGCACCTCCATTGATGGCCGCCACACTTCCCCCTTTTTTATTTTTTAAAATGAAACTGAATAGTTGAGTTTTTAAATCTTTAATCGAAGACAAAATTATTTTGAAGATGACTGGAAGAACAACAATTAAAACAACAATTATTAAAAGTATGATAATAGAATCAGAAATGCTTGCCCACTACACAGTGGGGTTAATGGAATGGAATATGTTTGTTCATAATCCTTCAGCCAATTTTTTAGTGGGTTCTAATTTAGTTTGACTAATATTTTTGATTTGTTCTTGTAAGTTTTTTAGATTGGGAGCCAATTTAGTATTATACCATATCTCTTGTAAATGATTTTTTATTTTATCCTAAGGTTTAGAAGTGCCATTATACGGCAGAGGAGTTATACAAATATATTTATAGTTAGAGTGACATCTAGTGGACAATCTAGTCTTTATATTAGTAATTTTATTTCTTAAAAAAACTATAGTTTCCTTTAGGGCATTTAATCTAACTTCTATTTTTTTGTTAATTTGGCTTTGTAATGTTAGAGCTAAGGATATATTATGAGTTAAAGCATTTATATGATGAGCAGTTTGAATATTAGAAACTAAAGCAGTTTTTTATATAGCTAATGAAGTAATAATAGAAATTAAGGTAGAGATCCCTAAAATAAGAGCAGCAACAAAACTTTGAGGTTGAGACAATTTTTTTAATTGTTGGATAATGTATATATTAGGATTATTAAACTAAGCTTTTGATATATTAACAGGTAAAAGTATATGAGAGGGTTGATGAATTATAACAAAAATAGTATAATTCTTCGGCAATCTAGAATTAATATAATTAGTAATTAAACATCTATAACAAGTAATTTTATAAGCAGTACTATTAGAAGTTATTATTAAACTATTGCTATTTCCTAAAAGTATAGCATATGGGGAGTTTATATAAGCTTTTACGCCATATGGGGTAGGCGTTTTTATAGGTTTCTGCAAAATAATAGGAGCAGTAGCTGCCAATAATTTAAACAAAGAAAAATATATATGAGAATGATTTATGGACGTACTAGGATAAATAGGTGTTATAAATCTATTAGAATATTATTTATGTATTGGCTTAGGATCATCTATATCAACAGTAGGAGCAAAATTTTAAGGTTCTGATGCTAACTTATTACGATAATTACGATTAGGAGAAGAGATAGAGAAATCATAAATTTTAAGAGGAGACAAATAAGGATGATGAAATAAAGCAGCATGATGAAATCTACATTTTAGCTAAGTAGGAAATCCTTTAGTCTTATCTATATTCTTCAAAAATAAATCTCTATCTTTAATAGGATATTTCATTATATAATCTTTAATTAGTTGAGTAGAAGGAGATCCATTAGAAATATTCTTATAAGTATCATTAAAGTTAAAATAACCCAAAGATGTTAGAGTTAAAACCCATAACCTTTGCATTATAGAGGCTTGCCTTTAGGGTGAGTTAGTTACAAAGGTTTTATAAGAAATAGGAACACATCCTGGAGGAGGACGGCCATTAGTAACAAAACAAAGAGGTGCAGCATCAGAAAAGCCTGTAAAATTAAGCTGTTCACTAGTTTTATGAGGGATATTATAATTAGGTAGACCCCCTAGCAGATTAGTATTATTAGTAAAAACTTTAGGAGAGTTATATCCCCAAGATGACACATGAAAAATAGGAGGATTAGAAATGTAAGCCCAATAGGATTTTTGAGAATTAACTTTAGATATTTGAAGCGAGAGTAATGATATTATCGCAATAAAAAGAGTTGTAGGAGAAGAGGGTTTACCACTAATATTCACCACTGCTTGGGCGTTGGATGCCAGGCGTTTTATCTGTTCCCAAGTAGGGAGAACAGCTTTTTGAGTAGAGGCAGCCTGAGTGGTAGGACGAGAACCTGTTAAGCAGAGGCTTTTTAATGGTGGCAGTGATGTATTTTCAATGTTATCTTTCATTGGGGGTGATTCATCTGTGGTCGTCTTCAGCACGGGTGGGAGACATGCTTTTATCCTTCTTTTGTTGAGGGGGCCCCGCGGGCCGGATGTACCAGTTGGAAATCCAGTCGGGCGTTTCGGCATCCTGTGGAAACACACAAGCATATCCTCTCCCTGATGTTAACAGAACATTAGGTCCTTTTTATGTTTCAGTTACTACATCTTTCCATTTTATATGAACTTGTGCAGTCACTTTTTGAGGCTCCCAATGCCTCTCCATAGTACTGGTCTCTTTTTCATTTAAATTTATATAATTTAATATAAACAGAGCATGAGATAAAATATGATGAGGAATATAGTATTTTTTTGTATTGGTAATCTTTTTTATTTGATTTTTTAAATTTTGATGAGTTCTTTCAATGATAGCTTGCCCTTGTGGGTTATATGGAATTTCAGTGGTATGATGAATATTATAATTAAGACACAATTGTTGGAATCTTTTAGAAACATAAGCAGGGGCATTATCTGTTTTTAGCCTTTGAGGCAGCCCCATGTAGGCAAAAGATTGAATCATATGTTGAATCACATCCTTTAAAGCTTTTCCAGAATGGGCAGAAGCAAAAGTTAAATGAGAGTAAGTGTTCACTGTAACATGAACATAAAACAACTTTCCGAAGGAAGGAATATGAGTTATATCCATTTGCCATAAAACATTAGGTTTTAATTTTCTAGGATTTATTTCAGTAGAAGGCTGAGGGAGAAAAGTTACACAAGTAGAACAATTTTTAACAATTTGTTTAGCTTGCTCTCTAGTTAAATTAAACTTATGTCTGAGAGCAGTTGCATTCTGATGGTGCAGAGCATGAGATTTTTCTGTAAGCTCAGTACTTTTTACCACACATATCTTTTTAGTAGCTAAATTGGCTGCAGTGTTTCTTGCTGCCAGCGGCCCAGGAAGGCCAGAGTGGCTGTGAATGTGGCCTACATAATATTTTTTACTTCTCTTTTGTAATACCTGCTGTAATGTTGATAATAGAGGAAAAATATTGGATTGCTGTGATATAATAGCAGTTTCAATTTGAGGAAATAATGAATACACATAATGAGAATCAGTAAATTGAAAGGTTCTGAAACAGTTTCAAAAACAGAAATTATAGCCACTAATTCAGTACGTTGGGCTGAAGTTTTATTTGTTACTATAGTTTTTGATTGTCCATTTTCAACTATAGCAGCTTGACCATTAGATGACCCATCTGTAAAAATTAGTTGAGCCTTCTTTAGAGGATTTATAGAATAATTTTTTGGGAATATTAAAGTATTTTTTGAAACAAAAACAAGCAAAGGGTTAGCTGGTAAATGATAAGAAATTTCTTTGAGGAACCCCAAAAAGGCTAAAGCCCAATCTGTGGATTTATTTAACAAATAGGTAAATTGTTCTTCTTTGTATGGAAGAGTAATAGTAAAGGGGCTTTTACTAAGTAATTCCTTACTATATTTGCGTCCCTTAAGAACTAAGGAAGCAGTTAGCTTTGGGTATGCAATCAAATTCTTCTTTGGGGTGACAGCCAAATGTATCTATTCTATTGGTTTATTCTGTCAAAGGCAAGCAGTGGGAGTATAATGAGTTGTTAGAATTATGAGACTCTAAGGCTGACTGTAATCTACCTGAGTTAAAATTGCCTTTGACAGAGTAGAATTTACTAAAGTTAAAGATTCTTTTCCTTCCTCAGTAAGGGTTCTAGGAGATAAGGGATTAGAATCTCTTCTTAAGATATCAAAAAGAGGCTTCAAATTCTTGGTAGTTAATTTTAAATAGGGCCTTATCCAATTGATGTCTCTCAGAACTTTCTGAAAGTCATTTAAGGTTTTTAAGTTATCTGTTTTAATTTTCACATTTTGTATCAACACCTTAGGTGAGGAAATAATCCTTCCCAAGTATTTTAACGGAGGTGTGGTTTGAACTTTGTTTGGGGCTATATTTAGCCTAAATTTGGCTAAAGTTTCTACTGTAGTTTGTAGTAACTTTTGCAAATTATTTAAAAGTTCACAAGCCAACAAAATGTCATCCATATAATGTAATATGTAGGCTTGAGGAAAAAGGTTTCTAACTTCTAAAAGTGCTTGGTCTACAAATTTCTGACACAAGGTGGGGCTATTTTTTATTCTTTGTGGTAAGACTTTCCACTGAAACCTTTGATGTGGTCTTTGATAATTAATTGAAGGTAAACTAAAAGCAAACCTCTTTTGATCTTCTTCATGTAAGGGAATGGAAAAGAAACAATCTTGTAAATCTATAACATAGATAGTAAATGATTTTGGAATAGCCGTAGGTGTAGGGAGGCTAGGTTGTACGGCTCCCATAGAAACCATGGTTTTATTAATGGCCCTTAAATCTTGCAATAATCGCCACTTTCCAGACTTCTTTTTGATTATAAAGATAGGAGTATTCTAAGGACTATGAGATGGTTCAATATGTCCTAATAGTAACTGTTCCTGAATCATTTCTGTTGCAGCTTGTAATTTTTTATAGTTAAGGGGCTACTGTTCCACCCACACAGGCTTATCATTCTCCCATATTATCTTATCTGCTGTAGGGAGGACAGTGGCCCTTAGGATAAAAAAACTGAGTTATTTCCAATTTTTATATTTATTTGAGATAAAATATCTCTCCCCCATAGGGTAAAAGGTAAAGATGGAATTATATATGGCTGGACAGTTCCTTTGACCTGCCCATCAGACTAAGGCAAGATTGAAGAACTCTGAGCTATGTTGTTAGCCTGACTCAATGTTGTTAAAGAGGTTAGACTGTGTTTAGTAGGCCAATTACTTGGCCAATTTTTTTCAGATATGTAAGTAACATCTGTTTTAGTGTTAATCAGCCCATTAAACATTTTTTTATTCAATATTATATCTTTCATTGGCCTTTCTTCTTTTATTTTTTGAATTTAGGCTACTATATTAGTAGACCCAAAATTTTTAGTTCCTCTATCGGGCATCAAAATTTTAGAACTAGGAAGATTTATATATGGTAATAGTAGAAGCTGTGCTATTCTTTGTCTTGGAAACAACTGAATTGTTTTGGCAGGAGACTGAATTATAATTTTAATTTCTCTTGTATAATCTGAATCTATTATGCCAGGCAAAACCATTAGTTCTGATCTAGAAATGTTACTTTTGCCTATAATAAGTTTTGTTGTATTAGGGGGTAAGGGTCCATAAATCTCAGTAGTTAATAAAGTAACTTGTATATTAGGTGATATAATCATATGTCTATTTATTGGCAAGTTTAATCTTGCGTTCCCTGGGGAGGCTCTGACCAAGTTTGATACAAATTGTTTTGAAGAGTCTTTGGTTTCCAATTTAGGGTAGGATTGTTTCCTCATTTTGCAGGGGCCTGGGGATGGCCCCCTTTCTCGTTTTTTGACTTAGAAAAGTTAACAGCCACTTGAGGAGAATTTTGTTTTTCAGAAGAATTTGGTAAAGGAGTTCCATTTTTATGGAACCTAGATCTGTAATCTTTTAGCCAATGATATCTTTTGGCACATTTGGGGCAAACAGTTTTTGGTTTGTTTTTTTCTGTTGGGGTGTTTGTATTATTAACTATAATTTTATGGCCTTTTTGAGGACATTTTCTAGCAAAATGTCCTGTTTGCCCACAGTTGAAACATGCTCTTCCTTTATTGTTATTTTGCTTTCTGTTTAAATTTTTTAAATAGTTAGAATAAGATTCCCCTTTTAAGGCTGCTGCAATTGCCATGCCCTGGATATGGGCAGGAGTTGCATCCATGCACATTTTTATATAATCACTAGTAGTTTCTTCCTTTTTAATTGGCCTCAGCAAAGCTTGACATGTAGGGTTGGCATTTTTAAAGGCCAATTGTTTCACAATTATTTTTTTTGCTTCCTCGTTATTTATAGTCCTGGAAGCAGCCTCTTGAATTTTTGCCAAAAATTCCTCGAAAGGCTCATCAGCCTTTTGTTTAATAGAGGTTAAAAAGGAGGTTGTAGCTCCTGTATTTTTGAGCTCCTTCTAGGCCCTCATGGCTAAATTGCTAATATCCCCCAGCACGTTTTTTGATAATCACAATTGGTCCTGAGCAGTATCATCTGTCCCTATAATCATTTTGTAAGTAACTCTTATTTGGGGACGCCTATTCCTATATCTTTGAGCCAAAACTTTTGCTCCTTCTTTAAAATTGGATTTCCACAATAGGAAGGCTCCTCCCTCTAGGCATGATTTTGCAGTAGCTGTCCAGTCAAAAGGAGTGAGCCATTGACTTAGTAAAATTTCTAACATTTGAATAGTATATGGAGAGGAAGGACCAAAATCCTTCACTGTCATTTTTAATTCTTTCAAAAGCTTAAAAGATATAGGTTCCCATTCAGGGGGATCTTCTTCTCGAGCCCCGTCTATTATGGGATAACAATGAAGAAGGGAGCTATCGCCTTCTGCTTTAGCCTGTCTTATGGCTGCCATGAACTCTACGTCTGATTTTTTCCTCACAAGATTATTTTTAGTTTTCTCTTTTGGCCTTTTCTTAACCACAGGGAAAGTAAATTCATCATTATGATATCTAGCTGCTGCATCTTCTAATTCTTCCTTATACTTGGTAAGCAACGGTTCCTCTGAGTCTGCATTTGACCTTTCAGAGCCTGAGTTAGAAATTTCACCTTTTGTATTTTCTTTGACTAGGCTCTCGACCTCCGTCAGCAGAGGAGCTGATGCCTTATGGAATAGTTTTTTTTCATCTAGTTCCTCGTGTGGCGTAGGGGAAGGAGGGGCAGATTTTATTTCTTTGGCTAGGAAGACTGCCTCATGCGTGGGATTAAAGCAATCTTTTAACATGTTCCGCAAAGAGAAAGCATTATGAGGAACTTGCTCAGGTCCTTGTTTTTTATAATATTTTTTCATTTTTTTGCCTACCCTTTGCCAAGTGGCAAGATTAAGGGTTCCTTCCTCTGGGAACCAAGGTGATATATATTGAATAAAATGGAAAAAATTAGTTAACTGTTTATTTGAGACTGACATTCTTTTAGTCTTTAACATATGACGTGCAATTTGCACAAACATGCGCCGTTCCTTTGATTCCGTATTACCCATTCTTTTGAAACTTTCCTACTCTATCCTTACCTTTCCTTTAGGTAAACTGGCATAAGCCAGCGGGGCTGCAGCACCCTTAGTAGGATCCTATCCCTTAACG
>JAQZBX010112023.1:0-10234 GCA_029593785.1 Cabassous unicinctus
CTTTGCTCACACTGGTGCATAACAGAAGACCAATAAATACTTGTTGAAAGACTGAGTGAGTCAAGTATCCACTTGCAGACAGCATCTTTTTTCCTACTAATGAATTGCTGATGTCATTCTACCAAAAATATTCCTTAATGGCATTCTATACACAATATACCATGATTAGAAGCATGGACATGAAAAGGTTTTAAAAGATACATTTCTTGTACTAATGGAGCTGTTATTTATTGCATGACACAGAACACAATATCTATAAAAGTAGGGAGATTATGGCAAGGACAGGGAAGAGGTATCCAAAAAGACATGGGGATTCAGGTTAGGGGTACTAAGCAGCTATCAGTATGGGAAGTGGAATTTCAATAGGGGAAGAAGGGGAGGGATATTCCAAGGGATGGGAAATGAAGGGCTAATGTCTCTCCATTGATCCATCTTGTCCTTACTGAAGTCTGCATTATCCCTCCCTTCTCAGTCAACACTGTCCTAGGGCCTCTCCAATCCCTGAATCCCTCACATTCCTCTGTCTTTGAAAACACAATGGCTGGTCCTGCATGCCTCTCCTAATGACTGCTGGCCATATCTATGTATTAGATGTTTCTCTCACCCAGACAATACCCAAAACCCCCTATAAATGAGCCTTGATTGTGTGTTCCTGAATCCTGCACAAATGTTTGATTCAGTAACTGAGACTTTTACTGTAGTGCCATCAGGAGGGGATCAGGAGGAATGTAACCCAAGCTTTGACCATGAGAAAGAAAATTTATATGAAGGAAGTGAAATGGGACTTATTTAAAGACTAAATGAATCTTTGCTTGTAGAAACTTATTATAAGAGAACACAGAGGAGGAAATGATTTAAATATGGTTTTCTGAAATGGGAAGAAAGAAGAGAAGGAAGAAGCTGATTTCTGTGAGCCAAGGAGAGACACTCTGAGCAAGGGGAATTGTAGTGAGAAGACAGAAGCAAAATCTGGAAGCCAGGAATGCTGGGAACATGCTTTATAAGCAGTCTTTGGCTAAGTTCAGGAGGATGCCAAAGGTTACATGCCAGGTCATGGAGGGGTACTGAAAGAATATGATTGTGTAAGAGTAGGGCACCCTTGAAAATATGGGAACAGGCAGAGGCATAATGAAGTGTGAGCTTTTGGAAATGCTTAGTGAATCTGTTGATGCTTTTCCAGTTTCATGACGGGGTGGGTGAGAGGCCTCATGACTGAACAAACAAAAAAAAAAAATTAAAAAAGAAAAAAAAAGAGAAAAGCAAAAAAAACACCCATGATCCTCATATTAAAATATACTTAATCATATTCCTAATAAGAGAACTGTTAATTGAAACTATACTGAAATCTAATTTTTCATCTTTCTGAGTGGCCAAATTTCAAAAGCATGTCAAGATAAGATGGTGGGTAAAGAAGCACACTCACAAATAGTGTGTGGGAATACAAAAGAGTACAACAGCCATGGGGGGAAATTGATGAAACTATATATGCATTTACTTATTTTATGACCAATTCACTAAACATTTAGGAACTTATCCTGAAACTACACCTCAAACAATACCAAAGTACATGTGCATAAGTTTATTTAAAGCAACATTTTGTGACACCTAGCTATTGAGAAAAAAATAAATGTCCATACTTAGTTCATTAATCTTGATACATATGCAAAATGGAATACTATGCAGCTGTGAAAAATAATAATAGCAATCTGGAGAAATGGTATGAAGAATTTTAGGATATATTTTTAATTTAAAAAGCAGAGTACCAAGCACAGGGAATTTTTTGTGATGAAAACAGGGGAAATAAAATATACCTTGATGTGCATGTATGTATGAAAATATGTTTGCTTGTTTCAAATAGAAATACAGGAACAATGAATGACAAATTAAGGAAAGTATTTTTCCATCATTTTTCGGCTAATGGTATGGATAGCAAAGGGTTGGAAAGGAGAATATTCTGTGAATATTTTGTGAAATAAAAATTTGCCACTTTATTAAGACCTATACTTTTGCTGAAAGGAAATCTTCTTTCTCTATAGAATTCTTCCTTTGGTAGCAATTTGTCTCTTTTCTCTGGTAGCTTTTAAGATATTGCTTAGCCTGGATATCCTGCAGTTTATCATATGCATAGACAGGAGGGATCCACCTGTTGCCACTTCTCCCTGAGCCTCCCTGCCAGGGAAGCTCCCTACCAGGGACACAGGATCTCCTAGACCCAGAAATTTGGGTCCCAGACTGTCTTTAATCCATCATAACATGAATAAAAGCACCTAAGCTCCCTCCCTCCTTCCTCTGTGTCTCCTGCCCCTCTTTCTCCCTCTTTGTTCTCTCCCTCTCCCTGACCTATCCCTCTTTGGAGACATCTGCCCCAACCATTCAGCCTCCCACACAGCCAAATCTATCTTCAATGGAACCTGTGTCTGGGAGCCAGGATCCAGCCTCCCTGAGCAGGGAAAGAGAGAGTGGAGAAAAGACAGTGGCTTCCCTGGGAAAGACTGCTTTCCCTGGATGTGGATGACTACATTCGTGACCTTGTCATGAGGAGGGGCACCAAGGGAGGGGCCTTGTGAACACAGCTATGGGTTCTTGGGAGGCCCCTGCATAACCTGGGCATTGGGTCTGATGGACTTTGTGGGCAGAGAACCCTTCCCACATATGGCAGCTGGACAGAGGGGTGGGGAGTTTCATGCCCCACATTTAGGACATGCATGTCAAGCAGAGGGGACAAGGATATTCTAGCTGGTTTCCCTCCTATACCTTTGACTCACCTGCCCCCAAAGCCTGTTGAGTCCTATTCTCTGTGTACCTGCAGCCTGAAACTTTTACCACTGCCACTCTGGTCTTTTCAAATTTATATTCCTGAGTCTTTGTCCATGTCTGTGTGATGTGACTTGGTCTCCTGGGCCCACCCCTCAATAGTCTCTAGGTTCTGCCTGACCATGATGGAACATGGTCAGCTGCCTCAGGATCTCCCTCACAGTCCCAGAGCAACCACAGCTGGGATGACATATCCCCCTATTAGTCCCCTGCAGGCCCCTCCCTCTAGCTTGTCTGTGGGTCATTTTGCATCCTACTGCCCTCAGGCCCATGGCTTTGTCCATGTTTCTATTGCAACACCTTTTTGTTTATTTGGAACATGGTATTGCATGGAGATGCTCTAAACTGCAATATCTTGTGTTCTAATTTATATTTGAAATTTTTTGTCACTCAACATTGTCCTTTCCTTTTGAACTAGTAGTCATTTAGGGCAGTTAATGGAATCTCTTTTTACTAAGATTTATTGGGTAATTTATGTTTAATGTTTGGATTTTGGTTTAGGTTGGAAAGCAATTGTATTTTATTTGATATCTTATTGGGTTGTGATGTAAGAATATTGCACATTTTATGTCTCGTTTGGAGTTATTGAGTTGGGACACCATAGTTCTCTCCTGTGACCTTGGCAATGCAGTTTCTCCCACCCACACTTTCCTGGCTGGAACACCATAGAATCCATGTCCAGACTCCATCTGACATTGGGCATTGTGCACCTCGGAGTTCCTACATTCAGGTTGCGCACTAGCTGGCCTCACACTCACTTGTGAATGACCTAAACCTTCAGGTCACTGAGCACCTTGGACAGGAAGCCTGCTTCTTTCCTTTCTGGAATTCCCACTGCCCCTCTTCACAGCCTCACATACTGATAACTCTCACAGTGAATCTGTACAATGAAAAAGGAAGAATTGTTTGAAGAGTACAAGGAAGCATGTTTAAATGTAATAAGCAACCAGAGCTATCTAGTCATGGCTGCTGGATTGGGCACTAAATTCGGTTTCAGCTGGGAGGAATCACACTGCTGGACCCTTATGAGAAAGAGATGCCACAGGACAGGCCAGTGGAGGCAAGGGAGGCTGCACTCATCATCCAGGCAACCTTCCTAGGAAGGGGACCCTTGAAAAATGAGGAGACCAGATAGTCTCAGAGGTGGGAAAATCCACAGAGAAGTGGACAGGATTGAATTCATCTGTGCCCCAGGGCTCTTCAGGGTCCAATAAGATGGGCAAGGAGCAGTGGGGCACATAGTGCTCATCTGAACATAAGTCATTAAAAAATTGCCTCACATTCTAAACCATTTATCAGGGATGACTGGGTTCCTATTTGCTCAGAAATAAGGAATCAGTGTGAAGACTTATTTTTCTTACCTGTCTGCATCCTGGACATTTCACCTTTCTATCCTGTCAGATAAGAGGTAAAGTATATTCCCTCCATCCTTTCTCTCTCTCCTATCCATCCAAGTGTTATCCTCCCTCTATCTCCCCCTTAACCCTCTCATCCTCTCTCTCAACTCTTCAGTCTCCTTCTTTCTCATTCTGTCTCCTCATTTTCCTTTTTTCTCATTTCCTTTATGCTCTTCCTCATTCCCAGGGCATCCTACTAAGAAGTCAACCTCAGCCACCTCTGTTCTCTAGTGAGTGAGGCAGAAGCTGAAATGGGAAGAGAGCAAAAGGTCATTCTATACTCAGGCTTTTGTCCTAGCCTGAGGAATCCCCGTTTCATGTACGGAGACTCTTCACTTCACCATGTAGCCCAGCCAAGCTCCTTCAGCCTCTCCATTACCTGTTCCTATCTGAAGTCTCACTGGGTACAAACTTTCACTCCCCTCTTGTAGAAATGCACCTAACAGCAATGAAAGACTATTCTAGACCATATTGAAAAAGAAAAAAATATCCCATTGCAGTTCCCTATGTCAGTAAATTTACAAAGGTCCCTGGGGAAAGAAGAACCCAAATGACCCAGTGGGAACCTGGCCTCTTATTAACCAGTCAATTCTGTGGAATGGCCAAGAGTTCACCCAGGATGAGTATCATGGAACCCTGGCCCTGTTGTCTCCTCTTCCTTTTAGTCTCTCTCTTAGAACTTACTGGCAGAAGGGCATAATCTCAATTTGCATCCCACACATTTTATCTTCTCTCCAATACATTCTTTGACACTGATGAACCTTCAGATCAAATTAAAAATAAGGAGTGTTGTTCAGGTTTAAAATGTAGTTCTTTCACTGGATGTTTCATGTTGACACAAAGCATTGGGACAAGCATCAGTGGTCTGTGAAGCACACGATGGTGTGTCAATGGGAGAGAGTGGGCAGTTCAGGGCAGGTTGGGGTGGGTCCGTGTGCATCAGGGATGGGCAGTAGGCAGCACCAGGAGGTAGGGGCAGTTCAGTGGCTGACACCCTCTCTATAGCCTGTGAGGTTCATAGAATCTGTGCATCATAAATTTGGACCTGAGGCTCTGTATTTTGATGTGATACAAGTTGGAGAAGCCAGGAAAGGGCTAGGCTAGAAGTTTGTGTTGAGAGATTTCACATTTCCCAAGAGGTGTGTACCATGAACTCCTCAGCAACAAGAGGTTCACCTGAAAAGAATAATTAAAAAGAGAAGTGACCCAGCCTTCCATTTCTCACATTACTCCCAGAGCTTCAAAGTGACCCTTAAAAGGCTGGAAACCAGGCCATGGGAAGCACTCCTGACACACAAATAGGGAAGATCCCTGTAAGGGCAGGAAGAGGAATAACCTGCAGCTGCTGGCCTGTCAGCCAGCAGAGAGTCCTCTGTGTTGCCAGCCACTTTTGCATCAGATCACATGGGGTCACTTCTAGGGCTTAGGGGACCAATTTGTGTCCCTATGTGGAGTCTCTCTTGAGGCTAGGATTTGGGAGCAGATTGTTCATTTGAAAGGCAATCTCACGACATTCTGTGACTGGGTAAGTCTTAGAGTGAGGATAGAGGACATATGTTGTGGGGTATAAGAAGTAAGCAGGGATTGGAAATAAGCATTCATAAGCCAGGAAATACATTCACAAGCCAGGGAATTCCTGGAAACACCAAAAGCTGAAGAAGGAAAGGAAAAATTCTACCAAAAAGATCACAAAAAGGAAAGATTTTGGGAGTTAAATATTGATTTGGGAGAGAAAACGTAGATATGTGGGCCATTGGGTCTAAGAGGTTTCAAGATATTTTGGCCCTGCTCACAGGCAAATGTTAGAGAGAGACCATAGAAGGAAGTATTGGAAGTTATTAAGGATGAGTAATCAGCCAAATTTCAAGTGTCAGATAATTACCTGGGTGAACAGGACAATTGGGAGTGAGGTTGCTCTCAGAGGTACTGAGCTACCACTTCTGCCTGATGAGGTCATAATCCAGGCCAGTTTTTGATCAGGAGGGAAACGTTAGTTATGGAAAGAGAAATTTCCATATTCAAATCCACTCTCTGTGATCCATGCAACCCCTCACCCTGGTTCCTGAGAGGGCCAAGCCACGACTTACCCTGGCTTCTTCCTCTACTGTTGGGGCAGAACCCTGCTCCACTGGTCCCTTCTGTCATTTCTTCATCGTCTGGGCTTATGAAGTTTGTAGAGCTGAGGCAGGGTGGAATGACCTGCCAACTCCCTAATCTCCTTCATGGATATGTCTGAATTTATCAGGTATTAATTTTTGGATTTCCTGAAACACAAGGAAAGAAAAGTATGTTTCATGGAGAGGATGAAAAATTCCTTCACGCACTTTCTTTTCCAAATGGGGTGTGGAGTTAATCCCACTCCCATTCTGTTCTTCTCATAAAGTGATGGCCCTTTCTGAAACATTGATCTTCCTCTCCCATGATTGCATGCCCCCTGATTAAGATCTCGAGTTATCCATAACATCCATCTTATAAATGATGAATTTAGATTAGCACCCTTGAATACCTGCATTGGCAGGGTCTGTGAAGATCTATATCAATGACAGTATTAAGAAAGAGAAAGACAATATTTTTCCAGAGGTACAAGGAAAAAAAGAACTGGAGTAGTGATACTAGTATCAGATAAAATAGATTTTAAATTTATAATGGATGTAATTGATGAAAAAAACCATTACATATTAATAAAAGGGACAATTCAGTAAGAATAAATAACTATACTAAATGCATTTGCACCTAACCTCAGTGCCCCAAAATACATGGTGAAGATCACTGGCAAAGGTGAAGGGAGAAATAAGTGTCTCTACAAAAGAAACTTCAATACACCACTATCAGTATTGGATAGAATATCTGGAAAAGAATAATTAAAGAAACAAAGAGCTTGAATAATATGATAAATTAACTAGAACTAACAGGCATCCATAGAGCATTTTACCCCCAAACAGCAGGATATACAGTATTTTCAAGCGTTCATGGAACCTTCTCTAAGGGAGTCCATATGTTAGGTCTTAAGATAAGTCACAATAAATTTAAAAGATTGAAATTATTCAAAACATTTTGACTGATCATAACTAAATGCAGCCAGAAATCAGTAATGGATGGAAAGGGACATTCATAAATATATGGAGATTAAACAACAATTATTAAATAATCAGTGCATTAAAGAAGAAATTGCAAGAGAATTCAACAAATATCTTGAGATGAATGAAAATGAGAACACAACATATAAGAACTTATGGAAGCTGTAAATTTTGAAATGATAAAAAATGACCTTGAAGGGGGAATCAAAGAGCTGGTCCAATTTTATATTGGGCCAGATAAGTTAAGTACTTTCATGCCATTAAATTGCTATGCAATAATCAGTTGACTTTTGTGATTCTGAGACCATTAGAATTCCAACTATTTTGGGGATAGTCTCACCTTACAATTTTGGTACCAAAGCCTTACAAGAGCTATCTGTGTAGGAAAAAAAATCAGTGATGTTAAAAAAAAGCAATCATTATAAGAAAAATTCCATAGAGAGCAGTAACATATGATGATGAAAGTGCCAAAGATGATAAATACAGAAAATTGTTACAAGGGGAAAAAAATCATATGGGACATCACAACGGCGGTGCTAAGGGTGAAATTTATGGCCCTCAATGTTTATATTAAAAAAGAAGAAAGAGTTAAAATTCAAGACCTAACTGCACATCTGAAGGGACTAGAAAAAGAACCACAAATTAATCACAAACGAGGCTGAAGGAAAGAAACAGTAAATTTCAGAGCAGAAATAAATGAAATTGAGAATGAAAATACAATAGAATCAACAAAACCAAAAGTTGTTTCTTTGAGAAGATCAACAAAATCTACAAACCCTTAGCTGGAATGACAAAGAAAAAAGCATGAAAACACAAATAAATAAAATCAGAAATGAGAGGAGGAACATAACTACTTACTCTCAGAAATAAGAGAGATCATAAGAGGATACTATGAACAATTGTATGCAAAAAAAAATTAGAAAACATAGATGAAATGGACAAATTCCTAGAAACACATGAGCCACTTACAGTGACCCTAGGAGAAATACAATATTTTGACAAACCAATCACAAGTGAAGAGATTGAAGCAGTTATCTAAAACTTTCCTAAGTTGAAATGCCCAGGACCAAGATGGCTTCACATGTAAATTCTACCAATCATTCAACGATGACCTAATAGCAATCTTGCTCAAGCTCTTCCAAAAAATTGAACAGGAAAGACTGTTACCAAACTCATTCTATGAAGCCATCATACAAACACCAAAGCCACTTAAGGATATTATGAAAAAAGAAAATTACAAACCAATATCTTTAATGAATATAGATGCACGATCAAGTGGGTTTTTCCGAGGTATGCATGGGTGGTTCTACATGAGAAAATGAATTAGTGTAATAAACCACATTGATAAATTGAAGAAGAATCATCATACGATCCTCTATATTGACACAGAAAAGACATTTGACAAAATACAGCACCCTTTCTTGATAAAAAGAAAAACACTCCAAAAGATAGGAATAGAAGGAATCTTTCTCAATATATTTAAGGTGCATCTATGAAAAACCTACAGCTAGCATTGTACTTAATGGTGAAAAACTGAAAGCTTTCCCACTGAGATCAGGAACAAAGAAGGATGTGCACTGTAACAATTATTATTCAATATTTTGCTAGAAGTTCTAGCTGGAGCAATTAGACTAGACAAAGAAGTAAAAGGCATCCAAATAGGAAAGGCAGAAGTAAAACTTTTCATTACTTGCTGAGGACATGATTCAGTGTCTAGAAAATTCTGAAAACTCCACAACAAACCTGGTAGAATTAATAGATGAGTTAAGCAAAGTGACAGGATACAGGATTAATATGCAAAATTCAATAGTGTTTATATACACTACTGATGTGCAGTCTGCGGAGGAATTCAGAAAAAAATTCTACTTATAAAAGCTACTAAAACAATTAAATATTTAGAAATAAACTTAACCAAGGGCATAAAGGACCTATCTTCAGAAAATTACAAAATATTGCTAAAAGAAACTGAAGAAGACTTAAATAAATAGAATGATATTCTGTATTCAGGCATTGGAAAACCAAATAATGTGAAGATGTCAATTCTACCCAAACTGATTTACAGATTCAATGCAATCCCAATAAAAATCCTAACAGCCTGTTTCGCAGGAATTGAAATGCCAATAATAAAAATTTTTGGAAGGGTAACGGGCCCCAAATAGCCACAAATGTATTAAAAAGAAGAATGAATTTGAAGAGCCCTCACTTCCTCACTGTAGACCATAATACTTAGCTATAGTGGTAAAAATAGCATGGTAATGGCATAAGGACTCAGAAACTGACCCTCACATCTACAGTCAAATGATTTTTGACAAGGTTGTTATCTCTCCCAGCTGGGCCAGAACACTATCTTCAACAATGGTGCTGGAAGAACTTGATAGCCATATCCAAAAGAAAGAATGAAGACCCCTATCTAACACTTTATACAAAGATTAATTCAAAATGGATCAAGGGCCTAAATATAAAATCCACAACCATAAAACTCCTAGAGGAAAATGTAGGAAAACATCTTCAAGATCCTGTGATAGGTGCTAGTTTCTTAAACCTTATGCCAAAGCACGAGTAACAAAAGAAAAAATAGATAAATGGGACCGCCTCAAAATTCAACACTTTTGTGCCTCAACGGACTTTGTCCAAAGGGTGAAAAGGCACCCAATTCAATGGGAGAAAATATTTGGCAATCACATATCTTATAAGGGTTTAATATCCATGATATATAAGGAGATCATACAACTCAATAAAATGACAAACTATCCAATTATAAAATGGGCAAAAGACTTAGAAAGACAATGTCCAAAGAAGAAATACAAACGGTGAAGAAACACATGACAAAGTGTTCAACATTACTAGTGATTACGGAAATGCAAATCAAAACTACAATTAGATATCATTTCACACCTATTAGACTATTCACTATTAAAAAGTCAGAAAACTAAAATTTGGGGAGGA
>JAQZBX010112024.1:0-10236 GCA_029593785.1 Cabassous unicinctus
TACTGCCAAATAGTTTTCTAGAATGGTTGTACCAATTTTCATTCTTACCAGCCATGTATAAAATGTAAAACTGCTTAATAGTCTTATTATTTTAATTCAGTTTTTAATTTCTGTCTCCTCTTAAAGTTCTTGATAATCCAGTGTATTTTCTACCATTTCTGACTGATCTTCCTCTGTCTGCTGAGGCTTTTTAATAGGTTGCTATCATTCTTTATCCACATATTAGGACTCAGGCCTAGAATCTGTAGTTCTCTGAGTGGCAGCAATGCACTCCAGGGAGTGGAAGGGGAAGTGTTCTCCCTCCATGTGAGCTGATGGTATAAACGTGAACAGAACACAACTCTGCTGAGACACCTGGAGATACCACATTACCCCCATGCCTGCTTGTACTCTTTTGCCTTATGGACACAGGGAACTTAGTCTATATTAAGTTCATTTTGGGCTCAGGAATACTAGGAACACTTAGGATAATGTTAGTATCACTATTGGGATAAATTGATGTTTTCAATATCTCATCATGGACTCTCATTCTGGAATCCCAGCACCACCCAATTCACAAACAAGGGAGCCTTACACTGCTCTCTCTACTTAACAGTAGAATAACATTCATGCTTGTGAGTGTGAAATGTAATTCAGTTTACAATAAGCTACTTACACTGGCAAACCTGTTCAATATCTCTAACACATTTTATTTTCTGTATATCTTTTAAAGGACCAAAAAATTTCATTGTTTTCTTTTCATCCTAGGCTAAGGGGAAATAATAAGATTTCTTATGTTTATTATCCATTCCATTTCTTGTTAGAATGAGTTGTTCATTTCAGAGCCAAAAAGTGGTGTGATATTGAAAGAAGAGATTCTCTATACTGTTTGTACCTTGTAGCTGTTTGATTTCCCCTACAGTGGCAAGTAGAAACATTTATAAGAGCAAGTGTATGTGGACAGCCAGAGAAAGATATCAATTCTTAAGTACAAAGAGTAATATTTTCTTGATATCAGCCAAGGCTGTCTTCTAGTGCCTGACATTTTAATACTGTATTGTAAACAAAATACAGTCAAATGTCTGTCTCTGGAGTCACTTGAGGTTTTTACAGCTTTATGAAACCTATCATAAAATGTAGATTTCCATATTTCCCTTGATATATTTTTTGTACCTCAGTTTATGAATGGTTTATAAATCATCATATATATGTGTAAAAATATGAGTGCATTATAAGCATATATATATTACATATATATCATATATATATTCCTTCTTTCACTATATAATTCTAAGAATAATTTGATCTAAACTCTTTACATTAGTTTGAGATTATTTGTACTTGCTATCACTTTTGGTCTAGAATATTAATTCAATATGTTCTCTATTCTAACCTTCTTCCAAATGAAAGAATCTCTAAATCATAAGCACAAAAACCTGAAACTGTCCACAACAGTAATTTATCACATGCTTAAAAATATCTCACTATTTCAAGGCTCTGGAAGTAGGAAATAAATATACAGAACAATAGATTTTCTAGAGATCACCTAAACTAAACTCCCAATACATTGCTTGAATGTTCTCTAAAAACTGAACCCATAGTTGAATACTTCCAGAGTGTTCTGCAGAAGTGTAACTCTATCTGTGGAAGTAAACTTCCGCTTCAAGAAAGGTATGTGCTGGTCCTAGCTGTACCTTCAGGATCAAGCAGTAGAGGTTTAAACTTTCCTCCAAATGACAGCTCTACAAATATTTAAGAGCCACTCTCCAGTCTTCCCTGTGACTCACTTTCTGGTTTATATGCCAATTCCTTCATGTTTCCTCATAGATTCGTTTTTAATTCCCTTCCCACTTCCCATCATTGTCTTTTCTACAAATATTGCAGATATTGTTTGGAGCTGTTCAAGATACCTTCATTCTGAAGACTAAACATTCTTTGAAACAGTATAAAGTTTGCATTAGCATTTTTAACTACATATATTCCATTGTTTACTTACGTGAAACTTATTACAACTTCTAAATCTGTTTTACATGAGGTCACTAAACCATATTTCTGCCATTTAAAATTGTGATATTTGCTTGTTGGGGGTTGAAGGCTGCATTGTGAATGGGGTTAAAGAGTAGATTAGGAAGAGTCTAAATACAAGATATTATGTTTAATCTTCTCTTTTAAATTCAATCCATTATTTTACTCTCTCCAGATCTTGTGGGATTCTGATTAAGTACTTCAGCATCTTCACTATTCATTCCAGCTTTATACCATCCAAAATTTGATTGATAATTTAGCAATAACTTTATCCAAATTTTTGATTTATAAAGTTTTCAAGACAACACAATTCACATTTCTTTGAATAAAACCATTTAGGCATCCAAATAGCAATAATTCTCCATCTCATCTGTAGTGAGAACAGAATTCCGTAAAATGTTATGCAGCTCTGAGTGGATACCTGACATGCCACTGGCCACTAGTGTACATTTGATGGAGCTGGTTATCCAAGAGAAGAGCTTCTTTCTCATCACTCCTTTATCTTTGTTCTTCCTAACGATTTATGTTTTGCTGAGGAAAATGAGCTTCCAAGATAAAGTGGACCACCACCATTACACATTTTCTATGTGGAACAATGGAGGAATTATAAAATCTAATTCACTAACACTTATATTTTCTACCAAGTTATCAGAAAAATGAACTGACATTAATTTGACATGACCTATTCTTATCTCTAAGCATTCTCAATTTCTGGGATATAAGTCCCTTGCCAATTAGAAATTTGAATGAGATCATTCAATTAACAGATTTTTTTTTCAATACCTAGTCTATAAGAAAGTTAGAAACTGGTGATTCTTTAGCACAGGGTGCTATCCTTTGTCCTCAAGAAATTTACCAATTTCAGTAAAACTCAGAAGGAAATGATAATTTAAATACATAGATTTTATAGGAATAATGAAAGTTGATTCTGATGGAGGGATTTGGGGAAGTAAGCTGATTGAAAGAATGAACATCTTTTCAGTTACCTTCTTTTAGGTGTAGAATTTTCCTAAGAGTTTATTTTAGCGATCTTATGGAACTGCTACAATTCCTTCAAACCTTGGACAAATTCTTCAAAGAATTATTTTACATTTAAATGTCTTTGTATGTCTTTCTGATGCATCAATATGCTGAATCTACTATCAAAATGGGTGGCCTGCACTTAAGCTATTATTTTTTACATCTTATAGAAAACAAATAAGGTTCAAGGCTTTTATTAAATAAGATATTTTGTTTCAAGTCCTACAACTATGAACTGTTACAGCCAAAATTCCATAGGGAGTACATCACTTATTTCTAAGTCTCTGCTTTTTCCGTGAGATATATGGATTATCTCTGGAAAATCTGGATTGCCCATGAATAAATCACTTTATATTTTTCACGGTCTTATTACTTTAGTTTCTGTTCTTTTTACACTTATGAGCCTTTAAAAAAATACCTGCCAACCACTAACATTAATTTTATTTTGTGGGTTGAAAATGAAATATTTCACGAAAGGGTGGAATATCTGAGAAAATCAAAGGATTTCTGTTATGCAAGAAATAAGCTGCTTGCATATCTTCAATCATTCCTTCATTCTTTCACTAACTGTGTGAATATTGTAAGAAACAAGGGAGCTAGGAAGGAAGATTTATGGCTCAGTCCAAGGTCAGAAGTGTTTTGCAAATCTAACACTCTTTAAATAACTCTCAAACTAGGTTTTAAGTTTCTGAATGCCCCAGGTAAAAGCTTGTCTTCCAATGAAGCATAAAGTTATTAGGATGCAAGTAAGAATTAACCTAGGATGTTATAAAAACCAATTTTTAAGCAATGGCAGTAGTTCTGACATGAGGCAATGATTGGTAGTATGGATGGTCCTGAGGCCTGGAGAGCAGAGGGTCTACCATCAGGAAGCACCAGAGAACAGGAGGAGATAATGAGTGACCCTAAACTTGGACGCTTGAGAACCTCTGGGTTAATCATAGAGAATATTGCCAGAAGAAATCCTCAGAGCCCTGCTCATTTATGGATCCAGAGGTGCATCCTCTAGATCCCAGTGTCTGTTCTTATGTGTAGAGTGGACAAGGATGACCAGAAACTTTCCAGGGAAATGAGTAATGCTAGACGCTTAAAGAATTGCATCCACTTGTGTTCTTCATCCTGTTTAGGAAGACTTCATTCTCACTGATAAAAAGAGAGGTATTCCATAGCTCTTTCACTTTCTTCTCAAACAAAGAGATTAAATTGATTAAATCCATGGGTGAATGGTGAAGTTTTCCATCTGGAAGCAAATACAACATACTCCTTGCAGTTTTCATACTTACAGTTTGGGCTTTTTAATCTTGATTATAATGATAAAATACTTGCAGTCTTGTGTTCTTGATTTGGTTCCTTCCTCAATCACTAACTTCTATTATTGTAATTTTTGTCACATTGTTTTGCCTTTGATACTAACTTGCCATGGTCTAGTGAACTCTGGGGCTGGAAATTTGAACTATTCCCATTTTTTGCTTTTTCTTATATTCTACTCTGAATTGTGGCATAATTGGTAGTAACTAACATTAACCTGATAGTTCTTTCAAGCAAATATCCTTTAGACAACAAAGTCTAATAAATAGAAAGGACACTGCCAGGATGCTAGAAAATCGTGCATATTTCTCCACTTTCTCTTTAGGATATGAGGCCTACCTCCTCAAGTTCAGCATAGATATTTATTATTGAGGATTAAATATTGGTTTTGGAAAGAATACTTATATGGTACTACATTTGTGTTTTAGTTTGTATTTTAAGTTAAAGTTCTAAATACACATAATTTAAAACTTAATTTAATCCTATAAAACTGAGTAAAAAACAAAATAAAACAGCAGTTTCCTTCACTACCCCCTCATCCTAACATTTTAAACATCATTTATCTAAATAAAGTGTTATTGTGGCATGTGCTAATTTTTTTTTTTTGACATTAGGAATTATCAATGACTACGCACTACATCAAATGTGGATTTAGCTTTTTTCCCCCCTCCTTTAACACTTCTAGCACACATTCCTACATTCCTGTCCTTGGTCCTCCACATATATGTCTATCATAATTTTGGTTTAGATCAATATTGAGTGTTAGTATTATCATGGCTCAGTAAATGACCTTATTAGATAACCCATACATTATACTTTTATTACTTCTTATTCTCTCAAAACTTCAGTTTGCTTAGATTTTCTGGTTTTATTTTAACCTTAAGTTATTTCTAAACTATGTCCCAATTTTCTTAGAATCTTCTCAGCAGATTTAAACACCTCAAATATGCTAACTCATCATTTTTAGATATCTTTCTCAGATCCCTCTGATGTGCTCTGAACTGGAATGGTTGCTGTCCTTGGATTATCTCGTCCACAGCACCTCAAGCAGTCTCTTTTACCTTCTCTTGGTTTGGATACTTGATTGCTTGGCTCTCAGGCCTATGGCTGTGTTATTTGCTTTCTTGTTCTGGTAGCCACATGCTCAGAGTCCTGAGAAAGGTGCTCTTACTTGTGTAAACATGCCTTTAAGCCAATGATGACACACTGTGTAGAGAAGTCTACTCTGTGGCCATAGAATTCCCATCCCTCTCTTCTACTTTACTTTTCTGCTTGTTTGAAAATCGTTGGGTATCTTCTCAGTTGAAATAGTGGGACACTAAAACCTGATTGGAAGCTGTGTGCAAATGGATGGGGCCTGTCAGTGTGAGGTAAACTAAGATAATCTGGACCAAACAATTCCATTAGGGACATCAGCTTTCTCTTATCTTAAATCATATTCCTTATGCTGATCAATTTGCCCTCAGGAGAACCTTCGGATATCCTCCCTGGAGAGAAAGATGCTGGCTGATAGAACTCTGGGGGGCAGATTAGATCAGTGATGAGGTGCTTACAGCCTTCATTCTATCAACTTTCACTTCATTCTCCTGTTTTCATTTGGGTGCTATATATGAAAATGAAGGTCCTCTGTGTATTGCCTGAAAAAGCTGGGGTAAGAAAAGGCTATAAGTATATTCTTAAATTAGGAAGATAAGGATAATTTGAGAAGCAGAGACATCTCAGCATTTGAGTAAAAGAAAATGTCAAAATTCACTGGAGTCACATAGAACATTAGGACTTTGAAAGAAGGGATATCTATCTTACGATTTTAAGCTGTTGCTGAAGGACTCTGTGACTTGAATGCCCTCAATCATTCCAAGAAATGTGCCATACCAAGAGCCTTGAATTAATGCACATTTCTAGTAAGCCACCAAGGTGGAAACCCACAGGAAAACATAAGGCCAGTATTTTCAGGAAGTCAAATACAAGGCAGAGATCAAGAAATTCTAGAGAACTTAGAATGCCAAGTCAGGTGTGCTTAGCAAATATGTATTCTTCTAAAAATTCCACATTTCTCATTATAATGAAAGCGAGACTTAAACCAATTTTTACATTAATCTTAAAGGACAAATGAGAAAGTTGAAAACATCTTGAGTTTTATTTTGTCAAGGAAACACCATACCTTTTCTGTGCTGTGCAGAATGTTCATTGGGGTCATACCTGATGGAAAATGAGAGGAAGAATGTCTCACTGGTTTGGTGACTACTATTCCTAAAAATTCACAGCCCTTTCAATGACCCATCCTTCTCTTCTCCTTTGGCTAATGGTATTTCCATGGACTGTCTCTGACTCTATCTCTCTGTCTGACTCTCAAGAGAAATGGAGAACTCCTTCCCTCAGCAATGGTGTAAGAAAAGGGTAAGGCTGTGTTGGAGTTGAAAGACAAGGTTGGGAACGAAATCTACAGTCATAATAGGGAAGCAATAGGACTCAGTTTCTTTCTCAGTGCTCATGCAGGAAGTACTCAGCAGGAATGTGTATGTGGATGGCACATTACTCAGAAATTGCTTTTTGTTCTTAAAGGGCTGGTTGTACCCACACTGCTTAAGGTTATTATAATTTTTAATGCCATTAGTTATACCATGAGTTATACCAATTCTATAGGTAGTCATCACTCCTTAGTCACACACTGGGAAAGCAAACACCTTCATAAGGTTTTTTCTTTTTCTTTTTTCTTTCTCCCCTTAAGGTAATTTGGAACCAACTATGAAAAAAATTGGAAACAAGATTACTAAACTCTATTAGGACTATTCACTTTCTTTATTGTAAATAGCAGTAGGAATAGAGAAAATATTTAAAACTCTACAATAAGTAATCAAAATTCCAATTATTTTTAGTGATATACATACATGGGAATCAATTGTAGAAGAGAGATTGTTCTTAACCATTAAATGTTCTAATACACATTTCTTCTTTTCCAGCAGTCTTAGCTAAGTTTCTCCAGAAAGCAGTCTCATTCAATGACTTATGTGTTTCTACTTTATTATCAAGTACAATCTTAGGAAGCAGGAAAGAGGGTCAAGCAGGATGAGATAAACTATTTATTTATGTTTCACCATTTTGTTTAAACAACAACAAAAACCATCTTATTATAACTGACAGCCCTTCCCCCTTAGCCTTCCTTGGGCTGGAAGTGGTGAATGGGGAAATGGCCCCCTAGGGGTAAAACTGGCCATAAGAGCCCCTCTGGAAGGTAATGAAGCTCAAATCCCCTGTCTGGAGGAAGGGGCATCTGTAGTCTATGGACTGGGGCATTATCAGGGCTCTTGAACCTTTTCTCGTACCAGTATGGATGTCTTTGGTAGACAGGGTGAGGAAGCATGTGAGAAAGGGGGCCCTACCTCTCCTCTAGGTCCCTACCCAGCCCCAGAGGTGTAATCAATAATAGATTTGTAGCCATCCTTGTGATTAAGCACAATCATTGCTCTATGTTGCAAGGGCTTCTTCCGGAAGGCTGTAAAAACAAAACAAAACCAAAACCAAAAAACAAAACAAAACAAAAAACTGTTCTTGAAGATAGTCAAAGAACTACCAGTTCTAGTCTCCCAATGGTCAAAGTTTGGGGCATGGGCTGTTAGTTTCTCAGCACTTCTTGATTGTACATGCTTGAGCAAAGCAGGTGTGGGAGTCAGATTAGTGTCAACTGAAAAGGTTTGGGTTTGAGGGTATTACACAAAGCACTGTGTAGTTACGTTTGTATGAGAATTTTTTGAAACCCCTCAGAGCGAGTCAATGTGATAGAGGCTGAGGCAGGAGAATAACCTCAGCTTAGGTGTTCTGTGCATCAGTGTGCCCCACAGATTGTGTCCAGTAATAAAATAGCATCAATATATGAAGAACTAGGAGCAGAAGATACCAAGTTGTCAAAGAGCAGGAGGCAGGTGAAGTCAAGAGGACCTGAGAGTGGTATTTTAGAGAAAACTGATATAGTCTCCTTGTGACTTAATCTCACCAGGTCTCGATTTTCACCCATTTTGAAGTTTCGCTTGTGACCTGCCCTATGGAATCTGGACTTTCCAATCCCCAGGGTAAGCCAAATTCTATAACAAATAAAAAATATGTATTTATTATATACACACATACTGTCAGTTCTGTTTCTCTGGAGAACCCTGACTAACACAGAAAGGAAATTGTTTAGCCAAAAGCCTGGCATGGACATGAGACTAATCAATAAATATGAATAGTATTGCTACAATCCAAAATTCATTAAATGAGAAGAGTTATTTGTTGGGTTAGAAATAATATATGCAAGGTACTAAGCAGAATGTTTAGATTATAAATGAAGCTAGGTACTTTGTGTATACTATTGCCATTATTATCTTTTTATTTTTATTTTTTATTAAGCCTTATATAGGTTAAAACTCATAGAATTATGGCAATTTGCAGAATTAATATACAAATTTCTAATATAAAATCAAGAATATGGCAATGGGAGAGAGAGATATTATTTTTACAAAACATTCCTATTTGGGGAGAAAATTGAGCCACATGGGGATAACTTTTATGATTAATGCCTTCTACATAGTTTAAGTCAAAATAGATAAGTAAAATGTAGCCATATGTATGGAATTCCTGGCAAAGCATAAGTTGCTATTCACATCTAATAGTACTCTGACTTCAAAAGATTTTGAGTATGATTATTAATACCATGGTGACATTTACATGGTATTCAAGGTCTGGCTTAAAGTGATATAAGAAACTGAGCACACAATTTATCATGGAGTCAAAGACATAAGTAAATGTCTTGCAGGAAGCCACTATGTAAAAAGAAACTGTAGTCCTTATCTACCTACATAGCATTATGTTGCTTACTAAGAAGAGATTGTTTAAATATACCCAGCTGTGTATTAAACAACTTTTATCTTTTGCAGACTATTTAAAGAGTATTTTGTAGAATAATCAAGGAAAACATTGATATATAGTCCCTGAATTGTTTACTTGAAGATGGGAGATACAGCTGTTAAAAATAGCAGTTACAAAACAAGCACATGCATACAAAATACCATTAAACTAGGATTTAAAAAAGGATGAAACAAAAACACCTGGGGAAGAACAGAGAGAATGAAATACCATTATGCAACTGGGAAAAGGAAGCACAGCTCTAAACATGTTTTCTAAACAAATTCTGTAAAAACAGTTGTCCAAGATTTTTCTGTCTTCTTAGAAATTTAGATTATTGTTAAGAAACAGAATATGAAGACAAACAGATTCTTGGGTACAAAAAAAGAAAGAAATAGAGGCATTTCAGAAACCATTAAATAGGGCTAGTTTCTTGGAAAGAATTTTCATTATGGTAGAGAAAACACATGACAATTATTAAGACTGGGTGTCACCTTGACATCCATTTGAAGAGTTGGTTGTCAAAACCGCAATTATTCTAGATATAAAAACTGTTAAAAAGCTTTGAAAATTTATTTTATGGCATGTCCATCATTTCCCGAGGGGTATGTTCAGACATTTTGAAAAAGAAAATATATTTAAAACTTGGGATATAAAATAGATTTCCATTCACTTTGATTTAATGTTGCCCCCATTTTTTTTTTACCGTAAATACTATTAGATTACTGTATCTTTCTTGTTAAAGGTAGAGTTTTGATGGTAAAGACATACTTTAAAGTCATCCAACCCAGCCCTTGAACTATAAGCATAGCTACAATTTTATTCCTTTTTCCCCACTTTATTTACCTTTGGTTAAAAGTTAATTAATTAACTAATTAATTAAATTGATAGCATCAGTCCTTTGGCTAGCCTTGAAGCCTGGATGTATAAAATCACCTTACTTATGATTGTTGACTCAGAACCAACTTTTTAGTGTTAGGAATGAACTTCCCTAGTAAGAGGGTTCAAACTTGACATGTTGTTTAT
>JAQZBX010112025.1:0-10168 GCA_029593785.1 Cabassous unicinctus
TATCAGTCACTCTTAAATGCTTTAAATCATTTTAAAAGGTAGACTCACAAAAATATGATAAGTACAAAACTGGGCAAGTATGCTTGCACTAAGACAGACCATTTGCAAAAATTTTGATACCATGATTACAGTATTTTTTAACTTTCTTTGTTTTTAATTTTTTACTTTTTTGTCTAGCAAGAATGTTTAATTATTGAAAGCCTAGAGCAATTCTCATGTCCACTCTTACCCTCTCCTATAATAATTCAATTCCTCTTTTATATTAGGATTCTTGACCATTTTAGATGTATCTTGATTTAAAACCAAAATGAGGAAGATTGTCTCAATTATTTTATGTTGTAAGTAATCTACTTGACTGTGGGGTGAACCCAAAGCTCCTCGCACTTCCCAAATATTAGCTATTTATTCTGTCAAGTGATCCAAATAAGGAGAAGTCTAATTCGAGATAATTCTGGATAAATATGCAACAATAATTTAAGTACCTGTGAGGATTCTTATCATAATATGCTGGTGGGCCCTCAGATGGCAGCAGAAGCTCATCCTTTGAGTTTCATTTCCAAAGAGTTTTTTAGAACTGACTTCTTGACCTGGCAGGAATTTCTACTGGCTTTAACAGGGATTGTACCAGAAGTGCAAATGTGCAAGGCTATGACAAAGAAAAACTTCCTCACTCTACAGTGAGGGCAAAAACTGTAAGCCCTGGCACTGTGCATTTTGCTACTTGACCAAGAAAACTGTCCCTCATTGAAATAAATAAGTTTACTTATTGGCTAAGTAAACCTGTATTCTGCCTCGAGTTAGATGCTTTCCCAGAGCTATTAATATTACTTAGAACCTTTTCCCAAGACTCACACAAGTTGGTCTAATTGTGAGTGATTGTTTAACTAGGAGATAAAGTTTATTTACCAGAAACTTAGGTTGTCCCCACCCTACCTCCTCAAGTCTCTGATTTTAAAAAGGGATTCTTTAATCTGAATGGTGGTTTCTGCTGGGTGAGAAAGCCCAAATAAGAGATTTTATATGGCCCTTGCCAGTTCCAGACAAAACAGAAGCGTGCATTCTACCTTATACTCTCCACTAAATTACAACTAAAAACACTGAGCAAAATATATGCCAATTATCAGAAAACCCTGAAAGGTGGAGGAAAGAAGGTAGAGTGGCTAAGGACTTTGGTGCTCTAGGGATGACTCAGCAGTGAGCTCTTTGTTTGTTTGCTTATGCCGACTATATATCCTGAACCCGGATGCTGGAGTAGCCTGTGACCTCGCAGTAACAGTGAGCTTACATGCAAAAAAATTCAAAAGAAGAGCTTATTTTCTCTAGCCAAAAGCCCAGGAAGACAGCAGCTTTGCAGCATGGAACCCTTTTGACTACACACAACCTGTTTCAGAAGAACATCAAAAAGAAGCCATTATTTTTGGCTTCTCTTTCCACTAGCGTGAAAACAGGGGGGTTGAGGCCTGTCAACAACACCCACCCTGCCCTAAGTGAATGACAGCAGAGTGATGTACTACTTCTTTTCAAGGAAGACAGGGGGTAGGTATAGAAAACGATTTTAAAAATCTGTGTATAATGCCCTGGGCCAGAATAAACATAGAAAAAGATCTGAGAGCTGAACAACAGTGTGGAATACTGCCCAGGTTTCAGACTGGCCTCTGGGTAGCACACAAGCAGGCCAAACAGAAGAGCACAGCAAAAACTGAAAACTAAATTGACATTAGAACCATAGTCCACAAAAGCGGGCCAGTGTGTGTGTGCTCTGGACCGCAGCAGGCTGAATGCATGCTAAATAGAAGAGTTAAATATGGACCAGAGTATCATAACAGAATCCCCAAACTGTCCAGGATACAGTTCAAAATTACTCTTCATACTAGGGACCAGAAAAGTCAAAACTTGAATGAGAAAAAACAATCAATACTCTTGTCATCAACTCTGTTTCATCAACACTGAGATGACACAGGCAGTGGAATTATCTGACAATGATTTTCTTGTATTGTTTGCTTTTTTTTTTTTTTTTAACTAAGTAAATTGTGGGTTTACAGAACAACCATGCATAACATACAGGATTCCTGTACACCACCCCACCACCACCACCTTGCATTGCTGTGGAAAATATGCCACAACTGATGATAGCACTTTTTTATAATTGTACTATTTTTTTTTGACAGTAGTTACCTTTCTTACAATTGATGAAAGATTAACAAAATAATGCTATTGGGAAGCGGGTGTGGCTCAGTGGATAGAGCCCCCGTTTACCATATGGGAGGCCCGGGTTCGCGTCCCGGCGCCTCCTTGTGAGGGCAGGCCAGCTCGTGCGGCGCCGTGGGCTGATGCGGCGGGACCTCACAGCAAGGGGGAGATAAGCAGACACAGAGAAGACACGCAGCAAATGGACACAGCAGCACAAGCAGCAAGCGGGGGATAAATAAATAAAATAAATAAATCTTTAAAAAATAATAATAATAATAATAATAATAATGCTATTAACCATTGTCCATAATTAACATTAGGTGTATTTTCCCCATATACCACCCCATTATTAACACCTTGTATTAGTGTTGTATATTTGTTATATAGATTTGTTATAATTCATGAAAGAACATTCTTATACTGTACCTATAGTCCACTGTCTAAAATAAGGTTCACTGTGCTGTACAGTCCAATGTTTTATCTTTTAATTTTATTCTAGCAATAAATACCACCTAGAGTTTCCCCTTTTAACCACATCCCCCTATATAAGTCAGTACTGTTGATTACACTCACAATAATGTGCTACCATCACCTCCATCCACTTCCAAACCTTTACAATCAACCTAAATAGAAATTCTGAACAAATTAAGCATCAACTCCCCATTCTCTAATCCTGATCTATAGCCTGGTAACCAATACTCTAGATTCGAACTCTATGAGTTTGCTTATTATAGTTAGTTCATATCAGTGAAATCATATAGTATTTGTTTTTTTGTGTGTTTACCTTATTTCACTCAACATAATGTCCTCAAGGTTCATCCATGTTGTTACATGTATCAGGACTTCATTCCTTTTTATAGCTAAATAATATTCCATTTATATATATATTACATTTTATTTATCGATTCATCAATTGATGGACACTTTCGTTGCTTCCATCTTTTGGCAATTGTGAATAATGCTGCTGTGAACATCATTGTACAAATATCTGCTTGAGTCCCTGCTTTCAATTCTTCTGGGTATATACCTAGTAGAGGGATGGCGGGGTCATGTGGTAATTCTATATATAGCTTCCTGAGGAAATGCCAAACTGTCTTTCACAGTGGCTGCACCATTTTACATTCTTACTAGCAATGAATGAGTGTTCTTATTTCTCCACATTCTCTCCAACACTTGTAGTTTTCTGATTTTTTAATAGTAGCTTTTCTAGTGGGTGTGAAATGATATCTCATTTTGGTGTTGATTTGCATTTCCCTAATATTTAATGATGTTGAGCATGTTTTATGTGCTTTTTAGCCATTTGTACAGCCTCTTGGAGAAACATCTATTCAGGTCTTTTGCCCATTTTTAAAATTGGGTTGTTTGCCTTTTTATTGTTGAGTTGTCAGATTTCTTTATATAGTCTGGATATTAAATCTTTATTGGATATGTGGTTTCCAAGTATTTTCTCCCATTGAGTAGGTTGTCTTTTCACTTTCTTGACAAAGTTCTTTGAAGCACAAAAGTGCTATTATCTATTTTTGAGGAAGTCCTATTTATCTATTTTTTTTCTTCCATTACTTGTGCTTTGGATATAAAGTCTAAGAAACCATTGCCTAACACAAGATCCTGAAGATGCTTCCTTACATTTTTTTCTAGGACTTTTATAGTTCTGGTTCTTATATTTAAGTTTTTGGTCCATTTTGAGTTAATTATTGTATATAGTGTGAGATACGGGTGCTCCTTCATTCTTTTGCATATGGATATCCAGTTCTCCCAGCATCATTTGTTGAAAAGACTATTTTCCCCAATTGAGTGGACTTGGCAGCTTTGTCAAAAATCAATTGGCCAGGGAAGCAGATGTGGCTCAACCAGTTGGGTGCCCGCCTATCACATGGGAGGTCCTGGATTCAGGTCCCAGCACCTCCTAAAGAAGATGAGCAGATACCACACTCGCCACAATGAGCCAGAAGCTGCACCTGCTGCACCCTCTGCACCCATCGCAACGAGCTAGACGTTGCACTGCTGCAATGAGCAGATGCCACAAGCCAGCAGACATCACAGCCCACGGGGAGTGAATGTGACTCAAGCTGTTGGGCATCTGCTCCCATGTAGGAGGTTCCAGGTTTGGTTCCTGGTGCCTCCTGGAGAAGGTGAACAAACAATGAGCAGACAGATGAGAGAATGCGAGAGGGGGAAATAAATAAAATTTTAAAAAGTCAATCGGCAAAAAAAAAAAAAAAAATCAATTCACCAGAGATAAAGGACAGGTAGAAACTGTCTGGAAAACTGTTTTCAGGCTTAGTAAACCAGGGAAGGCTAGATACCACCCAGAAAAAAGAAGCACAAAGGAAATGACTCTGTTGGCTGGGAAAATCCCATGAGTAAAGCTGCAGCAGCAGCTTCTGGCACCCATTCCCCCACCTTTCGAGCAAACAGCACTGGGACCTCTGGTCCCTGGCGGGTGGCTATGGACTGAGGGGGTTGCAGGGATCCTTTTCCTCAAGAAAGGGGAGAAGAAGGGACTCAGTCTATGGCAAATTCAGATTTTGGCCAGGGAAATTGGTCTGCTATGTTGGAAGGGTTACACACTTCCAGGCTGGGTGGGGCTGCAACATTGTTTACTCTGAGAGTCTTTAGGAGCTAAAGCTAATTTTCCTTCTCAAACATCCTCCCTACTGCCCTGGGCCAGTTGCTGAGGACTGAGAGGGAGGGAAGGTGCAGCCCACCAAGGGAGGGGAGCAACTTCTGAAAAGTTTGTTTGCCAGGCTTGGCCCACTCTGAGGACATTGCTTTTGCAGCACCCACCTGGGAGGGTTACAGTGAATGCATATCCCCCTAGTGCCTGGGGCCTGAGCTGAGAGGTTGAGACCGCCAAAGACTGCCATCTGCTGGCAGACCAGAAAAGCACACTCAAAGAAGGGAAAAATAGTAAGAAATAAGAAAGACAATTTGGTGCCTTTACTGTCCCCTCTCCAAGGCCCTTGTAAACTGACCCACACCCCATTATTGGATCCTTAGCCCTGGTTTGAGCAAACAGCAATCCTAAATATCTAGAACAAGTTGAACCAAGAACCAAAGAACAGTGATAGCACATAGCTACTTAACAGTCAATCCCTAGGCAAGAGAGAGAAACTGAACATCAGAGTAAACTCAACATCATAATCAGATACCTAGACATCAGCAAACCACTACAAGCCTTACTAAGAAAAGGAAAGATATGACTCAGGCAAAGGAAAAAATTAAATCTCCAGGTGAGACACAGGACTTGAAACAACTAATCAATAATATTCATACAAATCTCTTAAATCAAACCACAGAGTTGAAGGACAACATGGCTAAAAAAATAAAAGACATTAAGAATGGGGAGCAGATGTAGCTCATTGGTTGAACACCTACTTCCCATGTACAAGGTCTTGGGTTCGATCCCCAGTACCTCCTAAAAACAAACAAGCAAAAAAATGAAAAACCAACTTTTACTGGGGAACAGATGTAGCCCAGTGGCTGAGTGCCTGCTTCCCATGTATGAGGTCCTGGGTTGAATCCCTAGTAGCTCCTAAAAAAAAAAAAGACATTAAGAAGACACTGGGTGAACACAAAGAAAAATTTGAAACCATGGATAGAAAAATAAGAGAACTTATGAGAATGAAAGACACAATAAAAATACAATAGAGGCATACAGCAGCAGAGTTGAAATCATGGAAGGAAGAATCGGTGACATAGAGGACAGAACAACTGAAATTGGAAAAAAAGAAGAACAGAGAGAGAAAAGAATGGAAAAAATCGAGCAGGGAATCAGGGAATTGAATGATAGCATAAGTGCACCAACATACATGTTATGGGAATTCCAGAAGGAGAAGAGAAGGAAATGGGGGCAGAAAGAGTATTTGAAGAAATAATGGCTGAAAATTTCCCAACTCTCATTAAAGACATGAATATACATGTCCAGAAAACACAGCATACTCCAATTAGAATAAATACAAATAAATCTACCCCAAGACATATAACATTCAGAATGCCAAATGCCAAAGATAAAGAGAAAATTCTGAAAGCAGCAAGGGAGAAGCAAAACATCACATACAAGGGACATCTAATAAGTAAGTCCTACTTCTTTCTTCTGAAGAGTGCAGATTTCTCTCCAGAAACCATGAAGGCACAAAGGCAGTGGTATGATATAATTAAGGTGCTGAAAGAGAAAAACTGCCAACCAAGAATTCTTTATCCAGCAAAACTACCCTCAAATATGATGGTGAGTTTTAAATATCCACAGATAAACAGAGACTAAGAGAGTTCATAAACAAGAATCTAGCTCTGCAGAAACACTAAAGGGAGTTCTGCAGCCAAAAAAGAAAAGATGAGAGAGAGGTTTGGAGGAGAATGTAGAAGTGAAGACTATCAGAAAGGATACAAAAAGAGTAAAAAAAAAGACAAAAATAAGATATGACAAATGAACGCCAAAGGATAAAATGGTTGATGCAAGTAATGCCTTTACAGTAATAACATTGAATATTAATGGATTAAACTCCCTAATCAATAGACATAGGCTGACAGAATGGATAAGTAAACATGAGCCATCCCTATGCTGTCTATAGGAGACTCACTTTAGATCCAGGGATACAATCTGGCTGAAAGTAAAAAGTTGGAAAAATATATTTCACATAAACAGTAACCAAAAGAGAGCAGGGGTAGCTATACTGGTATTGGACAAAACAAACTTTAAATGAAAAAAGTGATAAGAGATGCAGAAGGCCTTTAAATTAATAAAAGGGACAATCCACCAGGAAGGAGTAACAATCATAAATATCTATGCACTTAACCAGGATGCCCCCAAATACATGAGGCAAACTCAGGCAAAACTAAAAGGAGAAACAGATATCTCTACAATAATAATGGAGACTTCAACATTCCACTCACAATGATAGATAGAACAATTAGGCAGAAGATCAATGAGGAAAGAGAATTTGAACAATATGATAAATGAGCTAGACCTGACAGACATATACAGAACATTGCACCCCAAAGCAGCAGGTTATACATTCTTCTTGAGTGCTCATGGATATTTCTCCAGGATAGACCACATGTTGGGCCACAAAACAGCTCTCAATAAATTTAAGAAGACTGAAATTATACAAAGTACCTTCTCATATCATAATGGAATGAAGCTGGAAACAATAATAGATGGGAAAGGGGGAAATTCACAAGTATATGGAGGCTAAACAACACACTCCTAAACAATCAGTGGATCAAGGAAGAAATTGCAAGCGAAATTAGTAGGTATCTCGAGGTGAATGAAAACAAGAACACAACTTATCAAAACGTATGGGATACAGCAAAGGAAATGCTGAGGAGAGAATTTATAGCCCTAAATGCCTATATTAAAAAAGAAGAAAGATCTAAAATCTAACTGAACACCTGGAAAAGCTAGAACAAAACAGCAAACCAATCCCTAAGAAAGCAGAAAGAAAGAAATAACAAAGATTAGAATAGAAATAAATGAAATTGAGAACAACAATAACAACAACAACAACAACAAAATAGAGAAAAATCAAGAAAACCAAAACCTGATTCTTTGAGAAGATCAATAAAATTGACAAACCCTTAGCTAGAGTATCAAAGGAAAAGAGAGAAGATGCAAATAAAATCAGGAATGAAAGGGGGGGAATGTTATGACTGACCCCAGAAATAAAAAGGATCATAAGAGGATATTATGAGAAATTGTATGCCAAAAAATTAGACAACCTACATTAAATGGACAAAATCAATTGGCCATAAATGTGAGGGTCTATTTCTGAACTCTCAATTTTATTCCATTGGCCAATATGTCTATCCTTGTGTCAGTGCCATCTTGTTTTGACTACTGAAGCTCTGTAATATGCTTTAAATTCAGGAAACGCAAGTCCTCCAACTTCATTCTTTTTCAAGATGTTTTTGGCTATTTGGAGCCCTTTACCCTTCCAAATAAATTTGATAATTGGCATTTCCATTTCTGCAGATAAGGCTGTTGGAATTTATATTGGATTGCGTTAAATCTATAAATCAGTTTGGGTATAATTGACTTCTTAATAATATTTAGTCTTCCAGTCCATGAACATGTCCTTCCATTTATTTAAGTCTTCTTTGATTTCTTTTAGCAATGTTTTGTACTTTTCTATGTACAGGTCCTTTACATTCTTAGTTAAATTTATTCCTAGATATTTGATTCTTTTAGTTTCTAGTGTAAATGGAATTTTTTTCTTGATTTCCTCTTCAGATTGCTCATTACTAGTGTATAGTGTGTAATGTTCAGCAATAACTTTACTACCTGGAGAAATATACCTCAGCCTCATGTCCTGAGCCCCTTACCCATTGTCCCTTTTTTCAGTGCTCTAAAGCACTCATCAGAGGAAATTACATTTTTAAAATAATCTTCAAGACACTAGCGACATATGGTGAAAATTCAGACATAATCTAGGGATACAATATGGACAGGAAAGCCTGCCTCATATTACCAGAAATCTCAGGACATGAATAAGATTACCCACATAAATCGGCCAGAGACACTGTCCTGGCAGGAATAAGAGAAGGTTGGGAATGACAGGAGTAGTCACCATTCTGGAAGCTCCATGTGCCCACCCTGAGAACGGAACAGGAATGCTTCTTTTAATGACAGGAGTCTTGCTTTTTGCTAAAGTGGTGTTTGTTTTATTTATAGTGATGTGGAGGTCAGAGTCTTAAGTCTTGGGTTTTGGCTGAGTTGTCTGACTTTGCATGAAAAGACAAATCAGAGATTGCTATGTGTTCACCAAGTCCCATTTTCTCTTCTTGGGCATACAGCTAGACTACATTTCTCAGCCTTCTTTGAAAATAGGGGAACTATATGACAGCATGATGGCCAATGGAATGTGGATAGAAATGATGAACTCGAATTCTAGGCCTGGCCCTTAAAAACCTCCTGTATAAGCCTCAATGTTAGCTTTCTTTCTCCATCTGCTGGCTGGATATAGAGGATCCAGCAGCAGAGGCCCTGGGAGATAGTAGAGCTACAGATGGAAGGAGCCAGAGTCCTTGAATCATGGCATGGATGGCTGCCCACTTACCACCCTCAATGAAATGTATTGTAAATGAGAATAAACTCTTACTGTGTTAACCCAGTGAGATTTTTAATAAACCATTTTTAAAATTTTTTCTACTGCTGTTAACTGACCTAGCTAATATCTAGGTCTAACTGGGAAGGCAGAGTTGGGTGCCTATGCACATGATGGGATGGGAACAACTTTTGGGACTGTTGGGGATTGTAATAAGGGATATGAAGCCACAGGGACCAAATAAAAATTAATGCAGAGCCTTCAGGTTGGTGTATCATTTTTTATTTAGCAAAGACTTGAGCCTTCTCAGGGTAAAGACGTCAAGAAGTCAGAGAGGCCCTCAGCTGTCCAACAGGGAGCCAGGTAGCACTCGCCATGGGCCACATGACGTCCTCCAGCCCACACTGGTGGTGGGTCAGCTAGAACCTGGGTTTTAGCATTGATCTAAGTGGCTCTCTGGAAGATAAAGTGCATATGGTTAAAAGTTTGGGAAACCTGGGGACACCCATTCCTAAAATTAGTAGCACCCTAGGCCCCAGACATAAGGACAAGAATTCTTTCTGTAACATCAGGAGTTTCTCCCAAGGGGTTTGTTCATTGAGTGGACAGGTGGAGCCTGGGTCTCCTTGGGCTCGGCTGAAACAAGGGGGCTAGTGGAAAGGCCTGACTAAGAAGGTAGAAATTGGGGCCATGGACAAACGGGGGATGAACAAACTGAGGGGTCAATAAACAGGGGAAGCAAAGGGAACTGAAGAAGAGTGAAAAAGGTGGAGGCCCCCATATTAGAACCTTGATTTATTTTGCAGTGAGAGGCAGCCTAGATTTGGAAATAGCAGGGCATTGCCTTCTGCTGCCTGTAGATTTGATCGAGACTTGGGGGACTGCAGTCTTCCGTTCAGGGCCATAGATTCAGAATGTAAAGATCAGTAAGGAAG
>JAQZBX010112026.1:0-10230 GCA_029593785.1 Cabassous unicinctus
TAGGGTTTAGTCAGGAGAGCAGAACCTCTGCAAATGTTGTGGGATAAGGGATTTACTTTGAAAGTGTGGGAAGAACCAGGTAAGTGAAGTTCTGGAAGAGAAGGAGATACCAACCAGACAACTTGAGAGGTCGAGTATGTTTAGTCACCATATTAAGACTATGAATAGGGATTTTGCAGAGAAGTCTATGGAAAACTGCTGCCTCTGAATAACCAAAACTTCTGTGGGCCCATAGCTAAGCAACTGGGGATCAGTCTGAGGCCGCTGTTAATCAGCAAGGCCAGTAGGCAGGAAGAAAAGCTAGATGTGGAGGAGAAGAGAGTGAGGATAAGATGATATCTACCAGACATATCTGTATCTGTCTGTTTCTGCATCCTACTGTGAAAAGATCTTCAAAGGGTCATGGCCACTGCTTCGTTTCCACCTTCTATATTCATGCAACTTCCAGTCTTGGCCAGCTCTAAAATGGAAGCAAAAGAAGGGTTTCTGGAAAATGTAATTCCCAGCTTAACTAGACTGAAAGAGCATAAAGCACTGCAGAGTCTTTTTAAGGTGTTAATATTAGACTTCTCAAACAATTTTCAAGATAAAAATCATTAAAGAATTTTCTAGTGAATAGCGCCCCTATTTTTTCTTAGTTTTTCAAAAATGGAAAGAAATCCCATCCATTCAGATGACTCATAATATCCCTATAGGCTCTAGAGCTGAATAATCCTATTTTTCACAAGGACCAAAAATTTAAAAACTATAGTCTTTCTATTAAAACATGAACGTTCATCCTTATTTTGCTATGTCCTAAAGACTCCTTGGTGTATATTCTTCAGGTATTATTTTAATTACAAAAATTAAGCATTAATGTATTATTTTTATCATCAGAAAAAGTTAAATATAAATAATATATGCATATACAAATACATAATACACACATCCAAGATTCTACATAGGTTCTCTTACCTATCCAGCACTCAATAAGTGTTTTCTATTGATGGAGGATATAAATTCTAAATGTATAAGCAGCATTAAACCCTCTTACAGATTTCTTTCTAGATTCAAAAAGTCTATGAATCACATAAACATTAGTTTATAATCTGTTTCATTTTCTTTTTCATTATTTTATCTTCCCACCACAGACACTTTTATTGTACCAGTGTGGCATGGTAGCTTAGATTATATATATATTTTTAAGCCTAAAAATGTTCCATCAGCAACAGCCCTTTATTGATAAGTGCATTTTCAAGGATCTTGGGTCTTTCTTTTGGTAAGATGTTTCTTTAATGACCTTTATGATTTTAATTTCTTTCAGAAAAGCATTCCTACTTAGGTATTTGTCAAGGAACAAAAGTGCTTTCTTCAGAGCTAACTTTTCCAAAACAGAGTCATAGAATGTTTGACCAAGAAGAGGCGAAAGACACCTTGGGGTTCACCTAGTCCAACCCCTTTTTTACAGATAGCGGAACAAAGGTCTATAGAGAGGACACTGGTTATCTAGAGTCATCCACTTATGTAGTGGCAGAACAAGGACTATATTTCAGGGTCTCCTGAAATTAGTTCATGGATCTTTTGTTTGGTTGTTTTGTTTTTTATCATTTTTTTTTATTAGAGTAGTTGTAGGTTTACAGAAAAATCATGCGGAAAGGACAGTGTTCCTGTATACACTCCCCATCCCCCAACACACACACAGTTTTCCATAATTATCATCATTTTGCATTAGTGTGGTACCTTTGTTAAAATTGATGAAACATTATTATAATTATATTATTAACTGTAGTTCATAGTTTACATTAGGGTTTACTCTGTGTTGTACAGTCCTATTCTGTAACATATATACAACCTAAATAATCATTTTAGTCACTTTCAAGTATGCAATTCATTGGTGTTAAATACATTCACATTCTTGTGCTGTCAACACCACCATTCATTACCAAAACTTTTCCATCACCCCAAACAGAAACTCTCTACCAATAGAGCATTAACAAGGGTCTTCTGAGAGTGATCTTTTCTATTTTTTTACAGTTTCATTGAGGCATATTTTACATATCATAGAACTCACCCATTTCAAGTGCATGATTCGATGATTTCTAATAAATTTATCAAGTTGTGCAGTCATCACCATAAATCTGTTTTAGAACATTTTCATCACACCAATTACATTTCTTGTGCCCATTTACTCTTAACCCCTGTTCCCACCCGTTGCCCCAACCACCACTCATCTACTATCTGCCTCCATAGATTTGATTTTACTCTGCTGCATGTTTTACTACAGCATGCAGTCTGATAAAAAACATTTTTGTCATCTTTAATTTCCAGAATATTGTCAACATGAACCTTAACACGTTTTCTTGGGTATAGCAAGCTTACCAAAAACATTTATCCTTTGAAACTGTCTCACAAATGAAAATTATCCTTTATAACTTCATTGCTGAGCGAATTCTGGTCAATGAGATGTGAGAAAAAGTTTTCTTGGAGCCATTTTTAGTAGGATGTTCCTAACTGATAACACATTCGACTGGGTAAATATCTATCATTAACTGATAAAACACCCGATTGGGTAAATATCTATCATTAAGATAAGGAATGCTATTTCATTTTACAGGATTCAATTATTCTTAATAAAATCTTATTTCTTTTCTAAACATAATCAGGGCATGTTTCAAGTTACAGTTTATTCTTTTATTTTGTCAGAAAAATCGAGAGATTGGTAATAAATGGAAATAAATTTATATACACATATCTGAATTGCAGTGTCATTACTAGAGATAGGACAAGAGATTTAGTTTCTATCAGACCAGAGAATGCAAGAACCTATTCAGTAATCCTAAGAAAAACAGCACACTTAAATTTAAAATTTCCACCAGATATTTTGTTGCTTGTGATGGTTGTGCTCATGGGCTCAGATAGAACTTCAAAGTATGAATTGAAAATATAACATCAGTTTTCATAAGTAAAAAATAAAGTCATTTAAATGCAATGATATATTCCTTTAAAAACTTATATTTTGTCCATAAGATCAATGTAATGTGAAGATTCATGCTGAAATTTGAATTTTCATAAGAATCATTCTCATTTGCAATATATTTCATATATAAAATTTGAACAAAGCATTAGGATATAGTAAAGGTATTTTAAAAATAAGATTTTGGTTTTTATTTGGCTCAGCTATAAAGTTGGATTTTAGTACTTTCTATTATTCCTTCAACTGAAATTGATTCTGCCCTCTACTTTTCTAAATTGCTAACACTATAAAATAACATAATTTATATATCCATGAAATAATGTAATATTAGAACTATAAGGCACCTTCATGATTGCATATCCTTTGCTACTCAAGTAGTGTCATGTGGGAGTGGGTGTAGCTCAGTGGTTGAGCATCTGCTTCCCACATACAAGGTCCTGGGTTCAATCCCCAGTGACCCCTTAAAAAACAACAACAATGTGGTCTGTGAACCAGTAGCCTCAGAATCATCTGAGAGCTTCTCATAAATGCAGAATATCAGACCCCACTACAGAACTACTGAATAAGAATCTGCATTTGTGCAGAACAAATTTTAAAATTTTATGGAGTCCAATTTATCAATTTTTCCTTTTATGGATCATGCTTTTGGTGTCAAATCCAAGAACTCTTTGCCTAGGCTTTCATCTTGAAGATTTTCTACTATCTTTTGAAAAGTTTTGTAGTTTTACATTTAAGTCTACGGCCCATTTTGAGTTAATTTTCGTATAAGGTGTGAGACTTAGTTCTAGGTCCAGCACCCTTTTTTTTTTTTTTTTTTTGAAAAGGCAATCTTGCCTCCATTGAATTGTTTTTGTACCTTTGTAAAAAATCATTTGGGGTGTTTGGCTCTATTTCTGGGTTTTCTATTCTGTTCCACTGATCTGTGTGTCTAACCCTCCACCATTACCACAAGTCTTGATTATTGTAGCTGTTTTGAAATTGGGTAGACTGATTCCTCCTGCTGGATTCTCTTTTCGAAAATTGTTTTAGGTATTATAATTCCTTTGCCTTTTGATATATATTTTAGAATAATCTTGTCTATCTCTGCAAAAAATCTCATGGGGATTTTGACAGGAACTTTATTATATCTGCATATTAGCTTGGGGAGAACTGACACCTTATTATGTTGAGCATCCAATCCATGAGCAGGTATATCCCTTCATTTATTTAAATCTTCTTTGATTTCTTTTATCAGCATTCCATAATTTTCTAGCACACAAGTCATGTACATATTTTGTTAGATTTGTATCTAAGTATTTCCTTTTTTCTGGCTAAAGTAAATAGAATTGTGTTTTTAATTTCAAATCTCAATTGTTTGTAGCTGATATATAGAAAGCAATAGACTTTTTTATATTAACCCATATCCTGCAACCTTGCTATAAACTTACTAGTTCCAGGAGGGTTTTTTTGGTCAATTCTATGGGACTGTTTGCATACACTATCATGTCATCTGTGAACATGTCATGTTTTTTCTTCCTTTCTTTCTTTCCTTTCCTTGTCTTATCACACTGACTAGAACTTCCAGAACTATGTTGGATAAGAGTTTTGAGAGCCAACACCCATGCTTTGTTCCTGATCTTAGGGAGAAAGCATTCAGTCTTTCATCATTAAGTATAATGCTAGCTGTGGGGTTTTTATAAATACTCTTTACCAAGGTGAGGAATTTCTTCTCAGTTCCTATTTTTCTGAGTTTTTTTGTTTGTTTGTTTTTTGTTTTTTTAATCATGAAGGGATGTTGAATTTTCTCAAACACTTTTTCTGCATTGGTTGATGTGATCATATGCTTTTTCTTCTTCAGTCTGTTAATATGGTGGATCACACTGATTGATTTTTGAATCTTGAATCAGCCTTGCATTCCTGAAATAAACCCCATTTAATCATGGTGTATAATTCTTTTTTATTTTGCTGAATTATGTTAGCAAGTATCTGTTAAGGATGTTTGCATATATATTCATGAGGGATATTGGCCTATAGTTTTCTTTTTGTGTACTGTCTGCCTGTGTTAATGCCAGAGTAAGACAAGCTTTAAAAAGTGAATTATGACATATTCCCTTGTCTATGATTTTCTAGAAGAAATTGCATAGAATTGGTATTAATTCTTCTTTAAACATTTGGTAGATTTCTCCAGTGAAAGCTTCTGGGCCTGGATATTTCTTTTGGGGAGGTTTTTTAAAATATATATTTTAAAAGACGCTTTAGTTTACATAAATGTTTCATAAAAAATATAAGGGATTCCCATATACTCCACCCACTCCCCCTCCCACTACACTTTCCCACATTAACAACAACTTGCATTAGTGTGGTACATTTGTTACAATTGATGAACACATATTGAAGCACTGTACTAACCAAGGATTATTGTTTACATTATAGTGCACACTTTGCCCAGCACAATTTCATAGGTTTTGACAAAATGTATAATGGCCTGTATCTGTCATTGCAATGTCATGCAGGACAATTCCAATGTCCCAAAAATGCCCTTTTTGGGAGTTTTTAAATTATGAATTTGATTTCCTTAATAGTTATAGGATTATTCAAATTATCCATTTCACATTGGGTGAGTTGCAGTAGCTTGTGTTTATTGACAAATTGGTCCATTTTATCTAATCTGTCAGATTTAAATTTGTAGAGTTGTTTGCAGTATTCCCTTATTGTCTTTTCAATGTCTGCAGTAAATAGTGATATCCCCTGCTTTATTCTTGATATTAGCAATTTGTGTCTTCTCTCTCTTTTTTTTTTGTCAGTCATGCTAAAGGTTTGTCAATTTTTATGATCTGTTCAAAGAACCAGTTCTTGGTTTCAATACTTTTTTCTGTTGATTTTGTTTTCAATTTCATTGATTTCTGTTCTTATAGTTCTTATTTCCTCCTTTATGTTTGCTTTGGGTTTATTTTGCTCTTCATTTTCTGAGTTCTTGAGGTAGGAACTTAGATAATTAATTTGAGACTTTTCCTCTTTTCTGATATATGCATTTAGTGTTCTAAGATTCCCTCTCAGTACTGCTTTGGCTGGATCCCACACATTTTGATATGTTGTATTTTCATTTTCATTCAGTTCAATGTTTTTGTTTTCCTTTGAGACATCCTCTTTCCTCAGGGATTATTTAGAAGTGTGTTGTTTTATTTCTAAGAGTTTGGGAATCTTCCTGTTACTTTTTGTTATGCATTTCTAGCTTGATTCTATTGTGGCTAGAAAACACTCTCTGTATGATTCAATTATTTTAAATTTATTTAGGTTTGTTTTATGGTCCACAATATGATCTATCTTGTTATAGTTTCATGAGCACTTGAAAAGAACGTGTATTCTGCTATTGTTGGATGGAGGTTTTGATAAATATTGATTAGATACTGTCAGTTGATGGTTTTGTTGAATTCTTCTATGTCCTTGCTGATTGTCTGTCTAGTTGTTCTGTTGATTGTTGAAAGGTAGACATTGAAGTCTCTAACTATGATTGTGATTTGTCTGTTTCACCTTTCAGTTCTATGAGTTGTGCTTTGCATCTTTTGCAGCTCTGTTGTTTGCTGCAATACATATTTAGGATTGCTATGTCTTCTTGGTGGATTTATCTTTTTATCATTATATAACGTTCTTCTCTGTCTCTGGTAATTTTCTTTGCTCTGAAGTCTATTTTATCTGATATTAATATAGGCACTTTTCCTTTCTTTTGCTTAACAGTTGCATGATTTTTTTTTTTCTACCCTTTTACTTTCATCATAACTATATCATTATATTTGAAGTAAGGTTCTTGTAGACAGTATATAGTTAAGTCATGTTTTAATCCACTCTGCCAATCTTTGGCTTTTAATTGGTGTATTTAAACCATTAGAATAAAATACTGCAGAGGAATATGTTGCTTGATTATTGGATAAAGATTACAGAAATAATATTAAGTTATTTCCTCAGTTCAACTTCTAATACCAGACACTAGGACTGGAAAGCCTCAAAAACATCTTGAATTCCTTCTCTTACTCACTTCCCAATAAAGGCTAACATTTATAGAGCATTTACTTTGTGTTAGGCACTCTGCTAATCATTTTGTTTGCATTAACTTATTTAATCTTCATATTTTCCAAATGTGACAACTGGTCTTTAGAGAGGCAAGGATTGGATAAGCAGTGACTGGACTGTGTTCAAAGCCAGATGTATGTGATTCCACAGCACTACCTCACCTCTACCCTCCCAGCAAAAGAGTTTTGCCTCTACAACCCCTATAGCCAACCCCCCAGAGGCCATGCCTTCTATCAGTAATGAAGTTCAGATACTTTTTTCCTGCACACAGATGATTTTAAAAACCTCTTAATTGGTCTCCCTGATACTATTCTTATTCTTTCCTTCCTCCAATCTGTCTTTCACATGGTCCCCAGTACTCTTCTTAGACCCTGAGTGGCAGCATAGTGGAAAAGGTTTTAGAATCTGAGTTGAGTTTGGGTATCAGTTCAAACCTTTACTTCCTAGGTAAATTTGGGCAAGTTACTTACCTTCTACACACCATGCTTTACTTGTCTGTAAAATGGAAATAATTTTACCTCCCTAAATTTCACATGCTAAGCACAGTGCCGGCACGTGGTAGACACTCTATATATTTTAATTCCCTTCCCCTCTATACATGTAATAACAAAAATCAGCAGTTCCTCCTTGCCTATGGGATAGAATCAAAACTTCTTAACTTGGTGTTCAGTGCTCTCAGCTCTGAGCTCGACCTCCATTTCTAGTCTCATTTCTATATACTATATAGCATTCCCCCCAAACTCATTGCCTTTCCCTTGCAGTTGTCTTGTCTTGGAATACCTAATTCCCTGTTTATTCTGCCTACTGAAATTATCTTTGAGGGCTCTGTTTAAAAGCAATTTTTTTCCTGAAGTTTCTTCTCTAAATCCTCCTTCTAATTCCTAATCCAAATAAATCACTTCTCCCACCCTCCTTGCCCACAGGACATCACAGATTTCTAACTGGACTAGGATAGTGAGATATTATTCATGTTTAATCATCCCAGTGTCTACACCATGCCTTGAAGTAGCAGAGTGGCTAAAAGCAGAGGGTTTGAGTCAGATAATCCTGGATTTGGATTCTGACTCTATTATTTATTAGCTTGAGATGCATCCCTATGACTCAATTATATTATATATAAAATTAAGGATAATTAATGTCTCATTTCATAGGTGGGCATGAAATTAAATAACAAAGTGTGTATAAAGTGCTCAGCAAGAAGTCTGATACATTGTACTTTGGCTAGTGTTTAGCAGGATCAGTAAATATTTGTTATGATAAATATCAATCCTGAATCTGCACTCATTAGTTATAAAGTTTTTCATCATTCAAAAGAAAAAGTTTAATTTATAATTTCCACATTTGTGAGGAATAAATGTGATATGTGTTAAAATACCTAGCACTTTCCATGCTGCATAGTAGGCCCTTTTAAAAGTTTTTACTTTCTTGTCCTTTCTCTTTCTTTCCCTTGAATAATCCATGTCTTTTTCTCTTGTTTTTATTAACTAAGCATTTAAATGAAATGACAGGATAAGACAAGGACTATTATAGGAGTTGAATATATGAAAATATAGTAAACACATAGTTTTACATATCAAATAAAATTCCAAAAAAGTAAATAAGTTAAAAACTACTGTAATTTGGTTTTCTTACAAATTTATCATTTTCCTTGCTATTTTTTTCTTAGTGTCCCTTTCCCTTCTCCCTCAAGCCATCTTAGATGTTCTTACTTGATTTAAGTTCCTCAAGGTCTGTACTTTTAGATGCCTAAGGCCATATAAATAATCTAAAGATCATCTACATGATTTGATTTAGATTAAAATTGTCAGTCACTAGTAGCATTCATGTTTTAATGGTAGAATTCTAACTTCTGGGGCTGAAAACCCATTATCCACTCTTGGCTAAAGCTGATGTCTTTTAAAGTGGCAATATATTGCAGTGGAAAGAGCGCTAATCCTAAAATTCAGAAACCTGAGTCCTGGTGCCAGTCCCTCTACAGCTTCCTATGTGACCTTGGGCAAGTAGTTTCACCTGTACGGGTGTCAGTTATATATTTTCCTATATAAAATGAGAATTAGGATTCAGTTTTTGGTGAGCTGTATGATCGATCGCATGTGCTGTAAAATGTCTTTCCTAAATTGAGTGATTCAGATAATCAACAGAATACTTCACTTTGAGAGAAATTTGAAGCAATTCCTTCATAATTTCACTGTGAATTCACCTAGAGGCTCATAGTGAAGAAATAAAAATGTTCAACATGTCCAAGGTCAGTAAGTCTGAATCAATTATCACTGCAGACTATTTGTGCTAATGTGTTTATATGGCACGCTCCCTCACCTCCTGAAACATTTGTGAGCTTTAGAGACTGTTTTTCATTTCCAAATAAAAAGCTCCCAGCCACCTACGCTCAGGAATACAGCAATAATGGATTATCATTCTTCCTGACAGCATATGCTAATTCATAGACTTTTAAATGAAAAGCAGAGACTATGAAATGAGTACAGTTTTATGTTCTCTGAATCTATCATTCTTTATAATGCAATGAAATTTCGTGTACAATTCAGCCCCATAATATTTTATTTTATTTTTATAGAAAGAATATATTTTAATACGACCTTCTGATGCACTTGTAACTATCATCACTTATTAAATGGTACTATTAAAATATAAATAAATAAAATTTAAGCAGCAAGATTTTAAAAATATGATCTTAATTCTTACACTTTAGAATGTTAAAATATGGATTCTAAAAAACCTACAAGGTCAAAGATGCAGATTCATTCATTCATGCATATATTTATTTATTCAACAGATATATTTTGAGGGCCTTCTATATGCCAGGCTCTGTTAAAGATGGCATGGAAAACAAAGATAAACAAGAAAATATTCTCTCCTTTGAGGACATTACAGTCTATACGGATTTGACAGAAATGGCCACATATTCCCAGTCTTCAGAAGAAAATGGGTAGTTGTAGGATTTTGACAAAAAAAGTCTATTCACATATGTATTTTTGCATAAAACATATAAAGATAAATTAGGCCAGACTTAGCAGTCTTTTTGCATTCTTTCCTACTTCTTACAATTAATGTTCACTTTTTCTTAAGATTTTATTACTTTTCACAGTTAGTGTGTTCTTGGGAAATTGTTCTTGCACTTTTCAAATGATTTGCAAATCTGTGACCTACATTGTAGTTAATGACTCAAACTCTTTTAGTTTTTCTTTCTTTCGTTCTTTCTTTCTATTTCTTTT
>JAQZBX010112027.1:0-10230 GCA_029593785.1 Cabassous unicinctus
TCCTGGAATGCTCTTCTTTCCACTTTACCAACCCCCACCCTCTCCCATTTTAACACAGCTAAATTCAGATTTCTACTTGAAATGTCTTTTTCCTCAGAAAAGCATTCTAGAGTCTAAATTAGGTGCCAGTGCCCTTTTGAGTACTCTTGGCGTTATCTTTAGAACACTTAATAAAAGTGTAATTTAATACCTTATTGCTCAATTTTTTTTCGGGGGCGGGGGCGGGTGTGTGTGTGTTTGGTGGGTTCCCTCACTGAGATAAAGGGACAGGGTCTAGCTTGAGTTGTTCACCACTACGACCCAAAAGCTAGCATGGCAACTTGCATATTAGGTGCTCAATTAAGAACTCTCTGGGGCAGAGCACGGAGCTTAGGCGGTGATGAGTCGCGTCCCCTGGGGCCCAGACCGCCCGGGCGCTGAGGCTCTTGCGCTGGGCTTCCCGAAGCCAGTATCCGCCGCCCGGTGGTGCCGCCGAGGGGGAGGAAGAGGATGACCCCAACCGACCCACTCAGTTTTCTCCCAGTAAAGCCAACCCAGGCCTCTGGACCGTGGGGCATTCCCTGGGAAGGGAGCAGCAGCGGCCCTGGTGGAAAGTGCTGCCTTTCAGCCTCTCCCTCATGGTTCTGGACATCTGGTGCTACGTGAGGCAGGAGACCAACCAGGACAAATGGTTAAGATGGGTATTGGAAGAAGAGACGCCGGGATCCAGTCGTGGTACAGAGGAGCTTGAAACTCCTGCTGGTTACGGGGCGGGAACTTAACTGTGTGCCCGCTGGGCTAGCAGGAAGGGAAGCAGCAGCCCCCCTTAGGCTTTTGTGTCTCTGTTTGACCGTTTTTGTCCTGGTGAAGCGTGCTTCCTCAGCACAGAAGGGGTTGTGGTCGCGCACTAGGCCACGCTGACCTGCGTGAGGCAGAATAGAACCATAGCAGATTGGGACTTGCCCCCTGAATGATGCCAATGAATAAGTCCAAAAGGCCTTCAGATCCGTAGGAATGGTTTTGGTTGCAGTGTGTGCTGTGAGATTCGTGATGCCTTTGTGCAACAGTATGTGTCTACAAAGCATTTCTGGTGATACTTGTATTTTGCTGGTCATTTGCTTTCTGAGACAGAGTAACTGGGCTGGGGGCTTGCGGCGCTGAAGGGCGCGGGGTGCCGGCGACTTCGGGAGAGGTCCGGGAAAGGCTGAGGAGGGGAAGCACCTCGAGAGACGCCGAGAAATGGCGGACAGGGGACGCGCGCCCACCGGGTGATCCCCTGGGCTTAAGTATATATTTAAACCATACTCTGCTATCAAACATATGCTTGTTTCACTAGAGATGTATGCATTTTTCTTGCATAATTGATTAGAAACTGACATCCTGAACATTATTGGATTGGATAACAAAGACACTTAAGAATTACCTCTTTGACTACTTTGGGTTGATGAGATTGATCTGGTAGAATCATAGACAAACATCACTGCTGGTAAAAGATTGAAATTCAATGAGAGAAAAGTAAATATTCACTCTTAAAATCTCTTCAAATAAATAAACCTTAGAACAAAAACTTAAAAAGCAGAAAAAATAATTGAAGCAAATGTGAGTTAATGTTATGTAAGATCATTTCTCAGGGATGTGTTCACTTAATGAACATTTAGGAATTACAATTGAGGCAAGGCTGTTTTATATAGATAGAGGTTAAGGTCAGCAATTGGAAATGAAAGAGGATCTAATAACATAGAAACCCTGAAAGGCAAGATAGCTTTAAAGATCTTGGATCATCAGTACATGGTAACAAATTTTAAGTTATTCTCTATGCTATGGTTTTGTTTTTCCAAAGCCCTCATTATATACTAAATAAATATCAACATATTGTGTCTATATATATTTGAAAGTTTAAAATAAATCTAATCAATTCCTGTGATTGGGCATGGGAAAGAAATAATGGAATAAATATCCCCCACACTCAGAGATTCTAACATAATTGATAGTTAACATTGACCATGGATCCGAATTTAAATGAAGAAAAAATAAAGAAACAATATACTTATAGGCAATCAAATTAAAAGCAAACTATCTATAAATTAAAAGTAATCCAAAATTGATATATAGGTTCAATGCAAACCCATTTAAAATTTAAGCAAGTTTTCTGTTGTTGTTGCAGAAATACGAGAAACTGGATCTGAAACATAGATGTAAAATTAGAGAATTATGACACTCAAATCAAATTTGAAAATTAAGGATAAAGTTGTTGGATTCACATTACCTATTTTAAGGACTTATCAGAAATTTAAATAATATACCTAATATTATATTGGTGAAAAGATATGTACTGAGAGAAATGGAATCAATTATAGAATTCAGAAACAGATTCACACATGCATGGTAAATTGATTTTTGCTAAATATATTAAAGCATATCCGTTTGGGAAACTAATTCTTTTTATTTTATAATGGTGCTGAAAAAATAGAAAAGTATTTTGCCAAAAAAGGGTACATTAAGTCATTATTTCAGCATATATAAAAAGTCTCTCATAATAGTCCTTAGGCCTTAATATGGAACAGAGTACTTTAAAATTTCTAAAATAAAGAAGACATTATATTGAGCAAAGCAAACCAGACACAAAAGGACAATTACTGTATGACTGTGTTACTATAAGCCAAATATATTGTGTAGCATATTGTTTGATTAAAAAATTTTATATGTATCCAGTACATTTAATTGAGAAATGTATGTATTTATTCATCAGTGTTTACTTTTAGTTTTTAATCATTTATATTTTCAATTATTAAAAGCTCAAAATATAGTTTAAAAAAAAGAAAATATCTGTGTGACAATGGATTAGTCGCATTTTCTAGAATAAACACAAAATTTGTGAACAACTTCTGAGACCTTTAAATATGTGCTAATATTGCTTTGGTCTTATTTAGTATAACTCTTTTTTTGGCATCCAAAGAAAATATACATGTGTGTGTATATATATATATATATATATATATATATACATTTTGAAAGTTAGGCAACCTTTAAAAATTTATATTAATTGGGGTTTAAAAGGTAGAAGATGATCATTAAACCCAGGTTTATATTTATCTTAATCGTAATAAAAATCATTGGATTTAAAACAGATAGAATGTTTGTGTGCATATTACCAATCACAAAAAATATGTATTACATATAGCTAAAGTATGGAATACCTGGCTAAAGATTCTAGTCACATGCATTTTTTAATGATTTGGTTATAATATCAATTATGAGTATCAACATTCGTTAATTTAAAAAAACATATATACATGATGATAAAAGTAAAATTGTGTGAGTCTTTAATTTGTAACAAAATTTGAAGCATTTAAAGGAAATTATTTTTATAGTTATTCCTTTATCTACTTAATAGGTCTACATGGCCTCCCTAATTATATCTGCTTAGACATTCAAATATATTGCTATGTAAAGAGGAGTAAAATTTGGACAGAGTACTTAACATCACATAAAGCTTTTAAATATTGAGCTGGACATGAAATCATATTTTCAGATTCCAAATTCTATTTTATTTAGCTTTCACTATTGTGGACTCAGGTACATCAGTGAACTGATAGCAAGAAATATATCAGGGCTGATATATTACTTGTGAGTCCAATTACTTATAAAAATAATAGATACATTTCTTCATACTCATCAAATTTTGTATTTTATTTCTTTCAATTTTGCTTTTACCACATCTCCATAGAAAAATTGTCTCACCCTCCTTGTAGTTTATGCCAACATCTCTCCACATGGCACTTTCAAAATAAGGAATGAAAAGCCTTTGGGGTTTCCCAACCAAGTCATTCACATATTTTTTAATTAAGTGAAAAATTTAAAAACATTTTATATTTTTATAGTCCGTCACAATTTTCAATTAATTAGAATATGAGGATCGGACTTCTAATTTGATTTGCATAATTTTTATTTATTTCTAATACATATACTTCAGTCTAATATCTGCCTTCTCTGACACTACATTTGAGCATTTTTCTTCTTCTCTGCCTTTGTTGTTTCAACTAATTATATAAGAATGTTTTTGCCTGATATTGGCAATTTTTCTATGTAAACTTTTCCTTCTTTCCCAGAAGAATGTTGGAATAGGGCTTCCTTCCCTTTCTATCATTATCACTATTCCAAATGGCTTTTTCTCTTACTGAAAAGATCCATTTCAATATAGCAAAACTGGAGCTTTACATACGTTGCAAATTTAACTATTTTACAGAATATTATTTATAAGAGATTAAGTGACATCGAGAATGGCTCAAAATTTCTATAGGGTGAATACAAAAAGATATAAAAATAACTCCAGTAAATAACAAATAAAATCTATCCTCCAACAAGTGCTATACATGAGCCAATAAATGAAACTTTGGATTCTGGTAAAGGTAACTGTTTGATTCTTAGTTTGTTAAACTACAGAAATATCCAAGAAAGATTTCTATTTTATTCTTTCTTTCATTTTTTTCCTGCTATTTTAATATTATATATTAAGTCTTATGTTTAAGTGCATAAATATTTTTCCATTTTTACAGTAATATTTAATTACTGTTGTCTATGGCTACTTTAATTATGATATAGTTATTTGGTTGTTATTTCACTGACTTCCCAATCAACAAAACATACACAAATATAATATTTTGAAAGAAAATAATTTCTTGTTATTTTCTTCTGAGTAAGTCTTTCCAATCCCAGGAAAATTTTGAGGGAATAGAGAAATATATAGATTGCCAATAAATTAAAATTCAAAAAGCAATAAACTGAACAATTATTTAGCCATTAAAGGACAATATAATGCCACATATTTAAGCAAGAAATTTGAATGAAATTTGAACTGTAACACAAACTTTATTTTAATCATAGTGTATCTTCCCAATAAATACCTTGATTACTTCTGTTCAGCAAAACCCAAGAAGACCTAAGGTAACTGGGAAATTTTTAGAGATTAGTTCATGAAATTAAAGACAAAAAAAATAAACAAAAAACATTAAGATCTGGCTAATTTAAAATTGCTTTAAAACTTAAATTTTATTAACATCATTTGTCTTATAATATTTATTTTAATCTTCTAGAAAAATATTAATATTTTCATTCTATAGATGAGGAGATTATAGCAAATCAGTTCACACAATTGCTGAAAGATCTAGATTTCTGCTGTTCTGTTTTTTTGTTTTATGATTTTTCTTTTAAGAGGTACTGGGGATTGAACCCAGGACCTTGTACAGGGGAAGCAGGTGATCAGCCACTGACCTACATCCACTCCCCACTGTTCTGTTTTTTATTTTTTTCTTCATTTTTAAAGGCATTTTAGAATACATAAATGTTACATCAAAAATTCAAGGGATTCCCATATACCCCACCTCCTCCCCCTCCCATACTTTCTCCCATTAACTGCATCTTTCATTAGTGTGGTACAATTGTACAACTTATGGACATATATTGAAGCATTGCTACTAAGTATGGGCTACAGTTTACACTATGTTTTACACTTTGCACTGCACAATTTTATGGTTTTGAAATGTTAGATAACTCACTCTCAATTTTTCATGATGATCCTAAAATATTTTACTAGCATAGTGCTACTTTAACTCTTGGAGATAAACTCTCATAATAAGATAGTCTACTTAGAAGTAAGAGTTAAGGAAATAGCATCTATACATAAACAGTTTTGAAAATGTATCAATAAAGGCATGAATACATCAACTCTCCAGTGCCTTATATTTTGACATAATGAGGAAAATATTCCATTATACTTAAGTTTATTTTGCTAGTTATGTGATATAGAAGCCATTTTGTATTACTATTTGTTTCATAGTCTCTTAATGGAAGTCTCTTGAATTAACAGTCTCTTTCTCTTTTCTTCATGGCTTAAAAAATATCCACATTCTTCAAAAATTAACTTTTGTTTTCTTTAATTATGTGGGGAAAGGGAGTCTGCAGAATAAAACCATTGTATAGAAGGAACTAATATATGATTATGAAAAGTACATGCATATGAAGAGTTATCTGGAATTGAATCTTAGCTCTGGCATGTACATATTAGCTGTGAGAGTTGTTATAAGGGTGAAATAAAGCAATGTGGAAAAATTCCATTCCCAAGGCAAGTGTTTATAGATTTCATTATTTTTCTCATCCTTTGCAAAATTTGCTGAGTTTCCATATTGAATCCTAGACATCTAGGATTTCTATTTCTATTAAAATGGTATTTGTGGAAGGTTTTTAAAATTTATTTCTAAGGTTTATCCATTATTATTAAATTGTTTAAGAATTACAAACACTTTCTCTTTATAATTTCTGAGTTCTTTCCATATGTGCATATTTGATTTCAATCTATTTTCTATTAAAATGGCATTTGTGGAAGCTTTTTAAAATTAATTTCTAAGGTTTATCCATTATTATTAAATTGTTTAAGAATTACAAACACTTTCTCTTTATAATTTCTGAGTTCTTTCCATATGTGCATATTTGATTTCATTATACCTAGTTAATTTTTCTTTTGGTATCCAGAATAAACATATATATGAAACTTAGATAAAATGTTTAAAATTATACTATTTTGTTTTATGAAAAGGTAGAAGATGATTACTAAACCCATCTTTATAGCTATTTTAATCATAATAAGGACCACTGGATTTAAACCAGATAGAACATTTATGTGAATATTATCAATCACATAAAATACATATATATTGCATGTAGCAAAAGGATGGAATACCTGGTTTAAGGCTCAGGTCACATACATTCTTAAGGATTTAGTTAAAATATTAATTTTGAGGGCCAATATTTGTTAATTTAAAAAATAAATTTGATGATGAAAGTTCAATTATTTGAGTCTCCTTCAATTATAAACAAAAATGAAATATTTAAAAGAAATATTTTATGGTTATTTCTTTATATATTTAATAGGTCGACCTGGCCTCTATCATTGTATCTTAATGGTCATCCAAATGTATTGTTATTTTAAAGAACAGTAAATATTGGACAGAAAGCCTAACATCACGTGCAGGTTTTAAACATGTAGTTGGACCATGAATAAATGCTTTCAGATTCCAAATTGTGTTTTATTTATCTTTCACCATTGCAGACTCAGGTACATCTTTGAACTGATGGCAATAATTGTATCAAGACTGATATTTTTTTTCTTTGTGTGTCCTAATCACTTATAAGAATACTTGACTGATTTCTTCATATTCAACAAATTTTCTATTTTATTCCTTTCAATTCTGCTTTTACCACATCTGCATAAACACTTCTTTCTCAACCTCCCTTTATTTAATATTTATCAAGATCCCTCCTCCCATGGCACTTTGAAAATTAGAGAAAACAGTCTTTGGGTTTTCCCATTCAAGTCATTAACATATTTTTTTAATTAAATGAAAAATTTATAAGCATTTCATACTGTTATAGTCACTCAAAATATTTGGTTAATTAGAATAAATGATTTGGTGTTCTAATTTGTTTTGTCTTACTAATTTTATTTGCAAACATAGACGTCAGTCTAAAATCTGCTTTTTCTGATACCTGATTTGATCGTTTCTCTGTTTCTTTGCGCTTATTCTTTTTACTAATTCTATGAAAGCATTTTTTGCCTGATAGTGGCAATTTTCCTAAGTAAACTTTCCCTTATTTTTCCAGAGGATTGTTAGAATGGGGCTTTCTTTTCTTCATTATTTCTACTCTAAAAGACTTTTTCTCTTACTGACATGATCCATGTCAATATAGTAAAACTGAAGGTTGAATAACATTGCAAACTTAAATATTTTACAAATATTATTTTCAAAAGATTATGTGACCTCATGAGTGACTCAAAATTCTGATAGGGAGAACACATAAAAAGTATTTTTAAAAATCTATTTTTAAATTACTTGTAAATTATAACCTCCAACTAGTGCTAACTAAGGGATACTAAATGAAACCTTGGATTCTGGTGGAGATAACACTTTGATTCTCAATTTTTTAAACTGTAGGACTACACAGGAAAGATATTTATTTTATTTTAACTTTTACTTTTTTCTGCCTCTTTTACTCTCAAATATTAAGGCTTATACCTGGGTGCAAAGTTTTTTTTACCATTTTCACACTAATATTTAGCTACTATTTTCTATGGCCACTTTAATTATTATTTAGATTGTATTTATTTATTTGTTATTTCACTAAATCCACAGTCAACAATACATAAACAAGCATAATGCAGTGAAAAATATAATTTCTTGATTATTTTCTTCATAATAATGCTTACTGTTCCTGCCAGAATGTGAGGGGTCTGAAAAACTTATGGATTGTCAAGAAATGAGACTCCCCAAAGCAATAGAATAACAACTATTTAACTATTAAAAGAAGACATAATGTCAAGCATTTAAGAAAGAAATGTGATTGAAACATGAACTTTCACACCAATTTTAATTCAATCATAGTGTGTCTTTCCAATAAACATCTTGATTAATTTTCTTCAGCATAACCCAAGAAGACCTAAGGCAACTGGGCCAACCTGATTCAGATATTTTAACTTTAAAGTTGTTTTAAAATTAAATCTTACTAACATAGTTTGTCCTTCAACATTTATTCCTATCTTATTATGTACCTATTAATATATTCATTCTACTGGTGAGTAGATTATAGCAAATAATACATAATTGGTAAAAGCTCAAGATTTCTGATGTTCAATTTCAATGCTCTGTCCACTGATATGCTACCTCATGTGTTTAGGTATAAGAAGGAAATTTCTTTTAGCTGTTCATTTTGTGCTTTAGTGTGACTTATTTAAAAAAGAGCTAATAGAATACAGTGGTGTATTAGCTAGTTGACCAGATGGCTTTCGAAATGATTGAGTTGAGCCAATGAAACATAAATATTTGGACTGACATCTTTCCTGACTCAGGCAGAGATGTCCTCTCTATTTTATCCCACTGTCATTCCAATGCTAAATCACCTGATCTATTGTTTGAGGAACTAAGGTATGAAAAAACTCCCTTGAGAATCATACATAGAAAATTTCCAGGAGTAATGTATGGATGTAACTAAACAAACCTACATATACTTTGCATTCAATTACACCAGCAATTGGAAAAATATTACAGTAACATCAAATGGCATAACACAAACTATTTGATCACTTACAGTCTTCAAATTTGAAAGATCTTTTACCTTTTTTGTTTGGATTGAACACTGACTCACTGTATTAGAAGGTCACTTACGCACATCAAGTATTCATAACATAGACATATGGAAATAAGTAATACAGAATATGAGAAGTGCCTGAAATTTATGCTATTCCAAGGATGTGTGAGAAGGCATCACCCAATAAACTGTGAAAATATTTAATTGATACTTGATATACCTATATATTCTGTTGCCTTTACCTGTAGCAAATTAAGAGTAGAACATTAAGAGATTTTTTAGGAGAGCAAGCCCTACTATCCGCATGGACCTCCTCCACTTAATTTTTCCTCCATGGTAGTTATTACCACCCATATTCATAGAATTAATTGTTATTATTGCCCACACCTTGCAATACAATGTCATTCTTGTTAGATGGGCCACCTCCAAGTTTCTCAAACTGCATTGCCATGACCTACAAATGGCCTTTGCACTGGTGTTCCCCTCTTTGGGACTCTATCCTCTCATGAAAATGTATGATTAACTCTTTCCCCCTCAAGTCTTTGAGAAAATGCCAACTTTTTACTGAAGCCTCCCCTGACCACACTGTATCCAATTGCTTTGTCATGCCCTTACCCCCAAATTTCTCAGCCCCTAATTTTTATTCTATGTTCTTTTCTTTAATGTTACTTCTCATGTTCTAATATGGCATAACTTACTTCTGAATATTTCTCTGTATCTCCTAGCTGGAGTATAGGGACTAAGAGGCCAAAGATCTTTTATTGTTTGTTATACTGTGTACAAATTATCTGTTACATTAAAGATATACAATTAATTATTTACTAAATAAATGAATTACATGAAGTGGCATCATGAAAAAAAACATGTACTGTATAATTAAACTAGCAGAAAAACAGTTCCCACAAATGTATTAACTTTGAATGATATCTATGATAATTTTTAATTTGCAGAATTACTTTTGAATTTTTCTTTTGTTGCACCTAAAGAATAGGTATCAAAAGAACATGACTCAAATATTGGTACTGAAATTCTCTGTAGGGCCTATGCTGAAGACTGAGCTGTATATGTGCAGATGAAGAATGAACAAGCCAAGAGAGGTTGGTTACTAAAGGG
>JAQZBX010112028.1:0-10233 GCA_029593785.1 Cabassous unicinctus
ATCTATTGTTAGTTTTCTGAGGAACTGCCAAACTGTCCTCCACAATGGCTGGACCATTCCACAATACCACCAGCTGTGGATGAGGGTTCCTATTCCTCCACATTCTCTCCAACACTTAGAGACTGCTGTTTTTTAAATAGCTGCCATTCTGATGGGTGTAAGATAGTATCTCATTGTAGTTTTGATTTGCATTTCCCTAATAGTAAGCGATGTCGAGTATTTTTTCATGTGCTTTTTAGCCATTTGTATTTCTTCCTTGGAGAAGTGTCTTTTCAGGTCAGTTGCCCATTTTTTAAATGGGTTGTTTGTCTTTTATTTTGAGGTGTAGGATTTCTTTATATATGCAGAATATTAGGCTCTTATCAGATATATGGTTGCCAAATATTTTCTCCCATTGTGTAGGCTGCCTTTTTATTTTCTTAATAACGTCCTTTGAGGTGCAGAAGCTTTTAAATTTGAAAAGATCCCATTTACCTATTTTTTTCTTGCTGCTCGTGCTTTGGGTGTGAAGTTCATGAAACCATTTTCTATTACAAGGTCCTGAAGATGTTTCTCTACATTATCTTCCAAGGTCTTTATGCTCTGGAGTCTTATATTCAGATCTTTGATCCATCTTGAGTTGATTTTTTTATAAGCTGTGAGATGGTATTCCTCTCTCTTTCTTTTGGATATGGATATCCAGTTCTCCAAGCACCACTTATTAAAGAGGTCATTTTCTCCCAACTGAGTGGGCTTGGTGGCCTTGTCGAATATCTTATGACTGTATTTGTGAGGATCTATATCAGAATTCTCAATTCGGCTCCTTTGGTCAGTATGTCTATCCTTGTGCCAATACCATGCAGTTTTGAGCCATGTAGCTTTGTAGTATGTTTTAAAGTCACGTAATGTGATACCTCCAACATCATTTTTCTTTTTCAATATGTCTTTGGCAATTCAGGGCCTCTTACGTTTCCAAATATATTTTGTAGTTAGTTTTTTCAGTACCTTAAAAAATACAGTGTTGATTTTTATTGAGATTGCAATAATCTGTAGATTAGTTTGGGCAGGATAGACATCTTGATGATGTTTAGTCTTCCTATCCATTAACAGGGAGTATTTTTCCATTTATTTAAGTCTTCTTTTATTTCCTTTAACAGTGTGTAGTATTCTGTATAACTCCTTTACATCTTTAGTTAAATTTATTCCTAGGTATTTGATTCTTTTAGTTACTATTGTAAATGGTATTTTTTTAATATACCCTCCTCAGATTGCTTGTTATTGGTGTACAGAAATGCTACTGATTTTTGAGCATTGATCTTATAGCCTGTGATATTACTAAACTCGTTTATAAGTTCTAGAAGCTTTCTTGTAGATTTCTAGGGCTCTCTCTGTATAGGATCATGTCGTCTGTAAATAATGAAATTTTTACTTCTTCTTTTCCAAATTGGATTCCTTTTATATCTTTTTCTTGCCTCAGTGATCGAGCAAGTATTTCTAAGGCAATGTTAAATAGGAGTGGTAATAGTGAGCATCCTTCTCTTGTTCCCAATCTCAGAGGGAAGGCTTTTAGGATTTCATCATTGAAGATGATGTTAGCTTTGTGTTTTTTATATATACCCGTTATCATATTCAGAAAGTTTCCTCCTATTCCTGTCTTTTGCAGTGTTTTTATCAACAAAGAGTGCTGTATTTAGTCAAATGCTTTTTCTGCTTCCATAGAGATGGTCATGTGATTTTTTTTCTTTCAATCTGATTATGTGGTGTATTACATTGATTGATTTTCTTATATTGAGCCATCCTTGCATAACCAGGATGAAACCCAGTTGGTCATGGTGTATATTCTTTTGATATGTTGTTGAATGTGATTAGCAAGTATTTTGTTGAGTATTTTAGCATCTAGGTTTATTAGAGAAATTGGTCTGTAATTTTCCTTTCTGTGGTATCTTTGTTTGGTTTTGGTATTTGGGTAATGTTGGCATTGTAGAATGAGTTAGGTGATATTCCTTCTTCTTCTATGTTTTGGAAGAGCTTAAGCAGAATTGGTGTTAGCTCTTTCCAGAATGTTGGTAGAATTCAGCAGTGAAGCCATCTGTTCCTGGGTTCTTCTTAGTTGGGAGGTTTTTGATCACTGAGTCTATCTCTTTACTTGTAATTGGACTCTTGAGTTCATCAATTTATTCTTTCATCAATGTAAGCTGCTTATGAGTTTCTAGAAACTTGTCCTCTAAATTTCCTCTAAATTATCATTCTTGTTGGCATATAGTTTTTCAAAGTATCCTCTTATGATACTTTTTATTTCTGTGGGGTCAGTATTGATATCCCCTTGCTCATTCCTTATTTTGTGTATTTGCATCTGTTCTCTCTTTTTCTTTGTTAGTCTAGCTGAGGGTTTGTCAATTTTATTGATCTTCTCGAAGAACCAGATTTTGGTTTTATTTTTTCTAGTGCTTTCTTATTCTCTATTTCATTTAGTTCTGCTCTAATATATGTTATTTCCTTCTTTCTACTTCCTTGAGGTTTAGTTTGTTGTTTTTTTTCCAATTCCTCCAAGTGTGCAGTTAGGTCTTCAATTTCAGCTCTTTCTTTTTTTTTAATATATGCATTTATGGCTATGAACTTCCCACTCATGACAGCTTTCACTGCATCCCATAGGTTTTGATACGTTGTGTTGTCATTTTCATTAGTTTCAAAGTTGTTACTGATTTCTTTTGAGATTTCCTCCTTGACCCACTGTTTGTCTAAGAGTGTGTTGTTTAACTTCCAAATCTTTGTGCCTAATCTGTTTCTCTGGCTCTTAGTGATATCCAATTTCATTCCATTTTGGTCAGAGAAATTACTTCGTATAATCTGAATCTTTCTGAATTCATTGAGAGCTGTTCTGTGACCTAGCATGTGGTCTAACTTGGATTATGATCCATGTGCACTCGAGAAGAATGTAAATCCTGCTGTATTTGGGTGTAGAATTCTGTATATGTCTATTAAGTCCAGGTCTTCTAATGTACTGTTCAGAGTCTTTGTTTCTTTATTGATTCTCTGTCTAGATGTTCTGTCTAATGATGATAATGGTATATTAAAGTCCCCCACTATAATTATAGAGGCATTTATTTCTCCACTTAGTTTTTCCAGAGTTTACCTCATGTATTTTGAGACACCCTCATTAGCTGCATAAATGTTTATGATTTTCTCTCTTCTTGAGAGATTACCAATTTTATTAATATATAGTGTCCATCTTTGTCTCTTACAAGAGTTTTGCATTCAAAGTCTATTTTGTCCGATCTTAGAATAGCTATTTCTGCCCTTTCTTGGCTATTGTTAGCTTGTAAAATTGTTTTGCAGCCATTCACTTTCAGCCCCCTTGAATCCTTGGGTCGAATGTGGGTTTCTTGTAGACAGCATATAGATGGATCATATTTCCTTATAGATTCTGCCAATCTGTGTCTCTTGAGTGGTGAATTTAATCCATTAACATTCAGTGTTATTACTTGCAACGAATTTCTTACTTCAGCTATATTTTCTTTGGGTTAATGTATGTCATATGTAGTTTTGTTTCTTTTTTTGTCATTTTAGTTGTTTTTAGACTCTCCTCCAAATCTCTCTCCCTTGTTTTTTCCTTTCAACTTGTAGAGCTTCCTTTAGTATTTCTTGAAGTGAAGGTTTCTTATTGGCATACTCTCTTAATTTCTGTTTATCTGTGAATATTTTGAACTCTCCATCATTATATAATGCCAGTTTTGCTTGATAGGGAATTCATGGCTGGAAGTTTTTTCTTTTAGTACTTTGACTATGTCATATCACTGTCTTCTTGCCTACATGGTTTCAGATGAGAAATCAGCACTTAATCTTATTGTGCTTCCCTTGTATGTGATGGTTCTCTTTTCTCTTGCTGCCTTGAGTATTTTCTCTTTGTCGTGAGCATTGGACACTTTGACAAGTATAAGTCTTGGAGTTGGCCTGTTGGGATTTATACTGTTTGGGGTAGTGTTGTGCTTCCTAGATCTGCACATGCATCTCTCTCAATAGGGTTGTGAAGTTTTCAACCATTATTTCCTTCAGCACTCCTTCTGTTTCCTTTCTCTTCTCTTCTCCTTCTGGGATGCCCATAATGTATATGTTTGTGCATTTTGTGTTTTTGGTAAATACCTAAGTCACTGCTGGATTTTTTCTTTTTGTCTATCTGTTCTACTATCTCTTTGATTTCAATTGTAATGTCTTTCACATCACTAATTCTTTCTTATGCCTGCTCAAATCTGCTGTTATGTGAATCAGCGCCTTTTTTATTTCTTGGTTGTGCCGTTAATCACCATCATATCTGTTATATTTTTATGGATGCTTACAATTTCTTCAGTATGTCCTCCCAGTGTCTTCTTAATATCCTTAATCTCTTCCTTCACTTCATTAAGTTGGTCCATGATATTTGTTTTGAAAGCTTTGATTAGTTGTTTGATGTTTGTATCTCTTCCTGGTTTTTAGTTTGTTCAAAGGACTGGTCCATGTCTTCCTATTTCTCACTGTGGTTTGTAATTTTTTGTTGCCTTCTAGTCATCATTTTATCTTGATGGATTCATTTGGTTGATTAGCTTCTCTCTCTGCTCTAGAGTTTTATTTAGCTGGTGGTTCTGTGTGTGTGTTAAGTTTCCTCTTTGACACTTTCTTCTTATTTTACTTCCTTGCTTCTTTCTGTGTTCCCTTGAAGGCAAAAGATTAAGGCCAGAGGAATCAAAAGATGTGAGAAAGGAAGTATAAATAGTAATATTGATTAAAGATACAAGAGGGTCCATATAATACTTAGTGAAATGAATATTTAGCTCATGTAAGCTGTGTAGAGTAATAGGAAAAAAAGTGGAGTACCTACATTTGACTGGGAAACCAAATAGAGGTGTATGTATATATATATATATATACATACACCTCTATTTGGTGTATGTACACCTCTCTCTCTTTCTATATATATATATATATAATGATTTAGAAGTCTAGAATGATGAGGAGGGAGAGAAAGAGTAAAGAAAAGACTTAAAGGAAAAAGTTAATATTAATAAAAAAGGAAGAAAACAGAATAGATAGAATAGAAATTGACACCCTTAAGTTGTGGGCTAATGGAAAAAGGTGGTATGTTAGAACCACAACAGAAAGCAGATGGCAGAAAGATGTAGGAAGAAAAAGAGATACCTTGGGATATAAAATCAATATAGACAGAGAATGGGAAATCACTTAAAAAGAAGCACAGCAAAGAAGAGACAAGCTAGCAGCACCGAGCAATGCACGCCATTGAGCTGCCTCCTTGTAGATGTCCCAAGCTTCTCACTCCTTTTGCCCACAGCACAGACCCCCAGGCAGGACCCTGTCCCCAATAGCCATCCTCAGAAAGTGATTCAGTGAGTGCCCTTCTAAACTGACACCATCTTGCCTCAGAAAGTAACTTGTTAACTAATCACCCATCTTGTACATTTGTATTTTCTTATATTTATAAGACCATTGGTATTTTGAGACTGTGCTCCAGGAAACATCATGTCCTTAGAATGAATCCATTCCTCTGGGTGTGAATCTATTGGAGATGGGGTCTTTTGATTAGATTTCTTCAGTTTACTAGCCTTTGATTAGACCTAAGGTGAGTCTTGATATATTACTGGAATCCTTTATGAACAGGGTGAATTCAGAAATACAAATAGAATAGCCACACATGCTTGGAGAGGCAGCCACAGAAGCTCAGAGAGAAAATCATGAGAACAAGAAGCTGAAATAAATGCCACAGAAGCAGTAGCCAGAGGCTGAAAGCAGCTAAGGCCTGGGGAAGAAGGCAGAAACCAGCAGATGACACCATTGTGCCCTTCCATGTGACAGTAGTCCAGGTTTGTGGGCACCCATGTCTTAGGGGAGTAAGCTTCACGTGATGCCTTGATTTGGTCACTTTCCTCAGCCTTGAATCTGTAGGCTTTTAAGGTAATAAATTCACATTTTAAAAGCCAACCCATTTCTGGTATATTGACTTGGCAGCCTTTAGCAAATTAAAACAAGGCCTTTTACATTTTTAGGTCTTCTTATTTATGACCTGTGCTGGACTTCCTTTCTCTCATGTACATTTCTATGATTTAGAAAAATTATCCTGCTGGTTTATCTTGACAACAATAGTCAACAGATTCTCTAATTTTTCAGACAGAAGTTCAGGAATTGCTTATGCTTCAATTAAATTCTGACTATGCTGCCTCCTACAATATATTTTAGAGTGCATTTATGATTGTATTAAATAAATATAATATAACATTTGGGGAAAGAGAAAACAGCAGTATATTTACATTTACCCCATTTTCATTGTTTATAGCAATGCATAATTTATTTAAAATGTAGTCTGAAAAATTTTAAGACAAATGATTTTATTCATAGTTATATGTCAAATTTTGTGTTGCAAAAGTTGAACCCCTTGAAATGTGACAAGGGAAATAAGATTGGAATACAACATGACAAAATATGAAAAAAACATTTTGCAAATGTTTGATGTTATATAATAAAGGGAAAAATAGAGTATATTTAAAGAGCACCTAATTATATTGTATCGCAACACTTTAAATATATAGTTTATAATTCTTTGCCAATGAATACTTGGACCTTATTCCCCCAAAACCCCACAACTGACTACAACAATGTACTATAAATAGCTCTCAGCTATGAAAGCTCTGTTATAAGAATTAACCTCAAAAATATTAACGTCACACTAATAGAGTTCCTAAGTTGGAGAAAGGAGTATGTCCTCCCTTGGACTCACTCCCCATGTTCTTTAGGAAAACCATAAAAATACTTCATTAGAATACTACTACACATAATCATTATGATTTCTTTGCACCAATTTAAAGCACTAAGCTCAAATATGTTTAATCAGTTCCCTAGTATTGCCTGCTTGTGTCATCAAAAAAAGGTGGCATGATAGAATTTTCTGGTAAAAAATAGAACAAGATTAACATATAAAAAATTTTATGTTAACAAGTGTTAAGGACACTAGGTAGTGTAGTTAATAGAATCATTCTCATCCTTAGAAGTATGTTCCAATGAGGTGATCTCAGGTGGGAATAAGGGCTATGCTAATATGGAAGCCTAACAGAATTCCCTGGTTAATAGCATACAATATATTTTAAATACATTTGAAAATATGTGTCATTCTCTTTATTACTGAAGTTTCTCAAAGTCCAGTAACATACTGGCCCAAAGAACCATGATCTCCACCTTTTAATTATTGCCATAGTCTTCTAGATTGTCTCCTTGGTTTCTGCCTTATCCCTCTTGAATCTATTCTCAATGTCGGGGCTAGTGATACTGTTAAAATATAGGTGGTATCATTTCACTTTTTCCCCACTAATCCTACAAGATTTCTCATCATATTGAGTAAAAGTGTCTGGATTTTACAGATGTTAAAATTGGAGCTCAGAGTGATTTCATAGCTTGTTCATTGTCAGACAATTGGTGAAAGGACCAAGTCATATTAGGACCCAGACAGTCTTACTTTAGAGTTCACATTTTTATCACCACTTTATCATAGGGCATTTTTCCCATAAAATTATACCCCTCTTATCAGAGTTGAAAATATACATTTTTATATTATAAAGTATTAACAAATACAAGGATGAGTTGGGTATGTTGCTGGCAGACTTCACAAGAGCTGCTAAGAGAAGAAAGTGAAATTTTGGAGACAGCTACTCCAACATACATGTATAGTCTTATTTTCAGAAAGAAAAAACTGTATAATAAAAAGAGGAATTTATCAGGTGATGTGATTGGGTTGGGTAGAAAACCTGTATTAGTCAGGTACAGACTGGTATAAGGATGTACTTCAGAAACAGAGTGGCTCAACAAAAGGGAAAGTATAATCTTCCAGTATAAGAGTACAAACTTTATCTGACTAAGGCTTGTGGGTGGCTCTTTCCCATTAGCTAATCCTGGGTCCCAGTTTTCATTTATGTGTTTGCCTTGCTCTCTCCCAAGATGTTGTCCTCTTCTGCAGGGTTGAATAAGCTTCACATAGCAGTCTAGTCACATTCCAGTATGAGGGAAAGGTGAAATTCTTATATTTTGAAAATAATTACATGATTTTTTTTGTCATTTGGAAGATTTTTAAGGAAAAGTTCAAATTTTTATAGAGATATTAGAGTAAAAAGATTACCAATTTCTTCTGATATGAGCATATTAGGAATAGTGCATTTAGTCCAAATTATCAAAGTTAACAACTAAACATTGCTTATAATGTTTTCTTACTATCTTTTTAATATTTATGGTTGACTATAGTGATATTTTTACCTTTTGCCCTTATGTTTATAATTTTTCCTTTCTCTCTTTTTTTAGTAATTTACCTAGGAACTTCATATGTATGTGTAATTTATCATAGTCTACCTAAAATAAAGTGTATCAATCATAACATTGGAAATGTAAAGTAGTAGAGATTCAATTTTTATTTCAAATTTTTTATTTTGTCATATATTATTTTATGTAATTAGTCAACCTAGTTTTGCTCTGGGCAATTATTTTTAAAGCATTTATAATTTTAAAAAGTAAATATATTACATATTTACCTTCATTTTTATATTTTAGTGTCATTTATGTCTATGTTTAGTGTCTTTCTGTTATCAAATCTCTATCTGGATAATTTTTCAACACAAGTCTGCTGGCAAAAATATTATTTCTCTGTGTCTGTGCATGTTAATTTTTCTAAAAAGTCTTTTTTTTTTTTTTTACATTGAAAAGTTATTTTCAGTGGGTTTCATCCCTGGAATGAGTTTTATCTTTCAGTACTTGAAATATATCTTTCCATTATCTTCTGGCTTGTTTCATTATTGATGGCAAATCTCTTATAATAATTGTATTTTTTCAACATTGTTATATGTATTTTTCTCTGAATTCCTTCATAATGTTTATATTATATTTATTTTTCTACAGTGAGTATGGTTAATGTAGATGTGTTTCATGCCCAATTGATTTCTTTTGTTGCATTTATCATTCCTGGGATTTCCCTGAGAGTTATGGCCCTTTGATTTGATGTCATTCCTTATTTTTTGAAAAGTCATGTCCTTAATAGCTCTTCTGCTCTATTCCCTCTGTATTCTTGTAGAACTCTATGTATATTATATTGTTTGACATTGCCCCACAGCTCTTTGGTATTTATTTCCACTGGAGATATTTTTTTAACAATCCTTCTGTTTCATTTATTCCTATTAACATGTATTCAGCTTCATTCATTCTTTCCTTTGCTGTACTGACTCTACATACAAACCTGCTGATTGAATTCTTTCTTTCTGATATTGTGTTTATGTATTTTTTAAGTTTGTTTCTAATATTTCATTGGACACTTCCTTATAGCATCCATCTCTCTGAAGAAACTTCTTATGTATCTTTGCATATTGAGCCTCCTCTCCAATGATCCTATTTATTTACTTATTTGTTTATATTTTTAATAAAATTTTATTGAGGTATATATTTGTACATGAATATACATAAACAATAAATGTATAGTAAAATTTGTGAATTTACAAAACAAACATGATTATCATCATACAAGGTTCCCATACATCTCTCTACTGCCCAAACCTTGCATTCTTGTGAAACATTTTTTAAAAATATTACTATAGGCTATAGCCCATATCTAACATTTAATGTATTTCCCCCCAACCCACCCAATTATTAACATGCTATCATCATATTATATATTTATCATTCTTGATAAAATGTTCTCATATTCTGTTAACCACAGTCCAACTTCCACCACTGGATTTCCTATGTTATAACAGTCCCATGTTTTGTACAATCCATTCAAAATATATACAAAGTGGTTATCATTTTCATCATATAGTTTAACTGTCATCACCTCAGTCAATTTCAGAACACTTTCATTACTCCTAAAGGAAAGATATCATGCCCCCTCCTACCTCATATTGTGGTTCCTTAGTACTGAAATATCTTCTTGCCATTGGTGCAAAATATTAAAAATCTTAGTGTTAATGAATAGGTCTTTTAAGCAAGTAATTGTCACTGCTCTTTAGCCAAAAAACACTAGCAACATCTGTGTTTCATTAAATTGGCTTTATTACTCAATGTAGTGAGCAGGAACACAACCATGGGGAAATGTGCAGTTTCTAATTAAGAGGGTGTTACAAAGAAACTATGATAGATTTAGGCTTTTTATATTATTAGGGAGTGTTTAAAAGGAAAAAAATGTGTTCTATAGATTGGATACTCTCAGGAGTAATTCTATGATTAGGTAACTCAATGAATCTT